>VURO01050400.1:18341-31368 GCA_015108175.1 Pelvicachromis taeniatus | reverse complement strand
AAGCGAGGGCCCCCCCCCCCCCCACCCACCCCCCACCCCCACCCCTTTAAAACTACCAGCAAAGCCAAGTTGTTACATAACAAACAGTTACTTTTTATAGATATACTAAATGTCATGGTTTGTACTTCACACAGAGGTTTCAGTGACTGAGAACAAGAAAAGGAAGCTCAGTGTGACATAACATGCTGGTGTGCATTTCTGTTCATGAGGAAAACATGGGGTTCAAGCCTCCCGTTTCCCAGGAAACCAGCAGTCTTGTTGTCATATTTCTCATGATTCTGCAGTGCGTCTGGCTTTTTCATGCAGTCCCCAGCCACAGCCACCATTAGAGATGGACTATGCCATGTCGTGACATGGGAACCCTTATAAACGTGTTAAGAGCTGGAGGCATTAGCATTTTGGACACCACTGAATAGAGGCATTTGTTCCTCTTCCTGTGCCTCCCTGAAAGACTCTATTAAAAGGAGGTTTAGGAATTGCTGTGTTTTGCTACTGCAGTTGGGACAGCATGGAGGGAACATTTGACAGTAGAGTTCCTAGAAAACATTTTGTTTGTTAGTATTTCTTCTAGGTAATTATTTGCATATAGCAACTGATAAAACTATAATAACATAATAAACATTTTCACACTTGTCTTTTAAACCAATCAACGTTTGATGAATCACTGCTGCTCTTTTGTTTGTCCTACTAGCTGTGACTGAAGGGGCTTTAGGTGAACAGAAAAACTTAAAATGGATAAACTGTGATTCATTTATGAACCTCGAGGATAAAACAACCCCCTATGCACATCTTCGACAGATGCCAAAAAGTTAATATTTATACCTCAGCTGGCACTCCATGTTTTCCACATGACTATAGATGTAAGATGTCTTGAAGAGTGCTTAATGGCTTCCACCATGTTGCGTTTAAGGAAGCTGGTAATAGGCTGAGCAGAATTCGTCTCCACATTAACGAAAGGCTTTGATTGATCTCTGATTCTACCTCATGCTGTGGTCACAGCAGGATCTCTGGTCAGTGTCAGGCAGACTTTTCACTGTCTGGCATTCGAGCTTTCATCTCCAAACCTTCAACAGTTGATATGTTACATGTGGAATGACTATCTCATCCATAATGCATATTCCTCAGCTGTGTCTGATGATGAACAATGGTCGGTACACTGCATCTTAGCAACATGAACGCACTTCTCGGTCGACAGCTTTGATTCTCTTTCGCCAGTTGTCTGCTGTGCCTGAGCGCTCAGCTGCTAATCCAGAACGAGGTTATTGAAAAACAGGATTGATCAAAATGAAAGTGAACTAGATACAGTAAACCTCTGAAAGCAGCAACTCAACTCCAATACTATAGATGCATTTAGCTTTGGCGTTTCTCTGCTGCATTGGACAGTTCTTGTAACATTTTTCACATTTAAGAAAAAGACTTAAAACTGATATAAGTCTGACAACTTGCTAGCTGTCTAGGCTTGGCCTCCTTTAGTCTCTATTACAGTACCTTGAAAATATGAGTGAAAAACTAAGCAGTACAGGACTTGTAAAATTAAGTTTCGGACAAATGACTGCAGCGAACCAATCAGGTTCAATCGTGTATTTTTGTGTTTCCAATTGAAAGCCCAGATATATCTGGATAAGACTAATTAGACTTCCGCTTTTGGTCAGGAATCAAAATAATATAATTAAAAGCAAAAAAACAGACACAGGCTGCCATTAGTGGCTGATAATGTAACAAAGACAGATTGATATCAAAGTGTGTGAGATGGCAGAACAGCTTATTAGAAAAAAAAAAAGATTATTGTTCAGCTGTAAAACATCCTCGTTCTGTCATCGTGACTACTCTGACAAGTGGAACTACCATATGTATCAGCTGATATAGTCTTATCCTGAAAATCATTATTAAAACTGGCCTCAGTGGTTTGTGGATGGGTTCCAATTCCATAGCAGCAATGGGGTCCCCAGCCTGTGCACCACATAAGGGAATTGATCTCCTACACTATGAGTATTGATTACCATCAGGTAGGGACAGAGTGTAGCCAATGAGCTAATCAGAATCAGTAATGCCCTATTTTCCAGAATCACATTGGATTTAGAGGTCAAAGCATAAATCATGAACTATTTGCAGGGGAATAGTGATCAATCCCGCACTATCAATCCGCAGTTTATTTAGCTGAAGAGAAAACAAATAGTGTCTAACAAAGAGCACCCATTGATTCACAGAGCTTTTCAGTGGTGAGGACATCAGAGAACTGCACCAATTCTATGGTATACAGTGAATTTACCACAAGCTCTCAGGGCCACACAAAGTTAAATTACTATGAAAGCCTATTGATTTGTAAAGTGTAGATTAGGAGGAGAGAACAACTGTGCCAAAAATCAGGAAACTGGCTCAACACAATGACTGCAGGCACTGAAGAGTTCATTCAGATGGCTGAAAATCTATACGGCCGCTTCAACAGCAGCAGAAAGGGGGGGGGGTCGGCTGCCGCCGCACACCTTTGCATGTAATTGGAAAAAGATAGCCACGTGAAGCTTTTGACTGCAGAAATAAACAAAACTGATGAATGTGCCTTGTCATGACCCTGTATCGATTCTCAAATATTGCACTGAACGCCTTTGTTGAGAAATAAAGGTAATAAATCTTCATTCCACTGAAACATGCACACGTCACCGTCTGTGACTGGAGCACTGTCCATTTAAAGATGCAGATTTTGCTCATTTAAATCTTAAACCTCAATCACGAGTCCAGGGACAGGAAATTCACAGCACATCAGTTTTACCAGCCCCATCCCCCAGTTTAACACTGCCAACACTGTTCGTCCCTCCTCTCTGCTCCCCCCCTTCTCAATATTGAAACAAGTAAACAGCACCATCTTTTCCAGCCTTTGGATGAATATAAATGAGGACAAACTCCCCAATTAGCCCCCTTTGATGATTCAAGGGTGGCAGAAAGAGGACGTCACCACTA
Organism: Pelvicachromis taeniatus; assembly: GCA_015108175.1. NCBI lineage: Eukaryota > Metazoa > Chordata > Actinopteri > Cichliformes > Cichlidae > Pelvicachromis > Pelvicachromis taeniatus. The sequence goes on along the minus strand of VURO01050400.1, from coordinate 28,413 downwards.
ATGCACTCATGGTGGCTCTCGGCTATATTAAGGTTTCTACATCTTAGACTTCGCTTTAAAGGAGGAACAGGCGTGGTGAATTCCTCCCTGGGAAAATAATTCATGTGTTCACACCCTCAAGTCTCAGAAGAGCCCCGTGAATGTGCAGAGGCAGCAGAATGGAGACAGCCATTAGAGTCCGCAGCAGTGTAGCTCTAATGATGATGGCTGTGGACTTGCTGCGCTCTGCATTCTGGGCAGCAGAGCTCCTAGCTCTGGTCAGAATGGAAAGGAATCCCCCAACACGCTCTTGTGTATGTAGGAGCTGAATCAAGGCAGGACATGGCTCAGAACAAAACCTCTTTGATGCGCTGAAGGACCTTTGATCGAACCATTTTTATTGTCCTTCTTTCTCTGTCATTCAAATGCAAAGACCACTTTTTTATAAAGGTATGCATATATGTTAAAAAAGCACACACTCATCTAGAAATGAAGAAACCCAAAGAAGGGTCTCCATGACCAACCCCAGCCCTCGTCCTTTATACTGACAGTGACAGAGAAGCGATCCTAGACCATCAGTTTAATAGTCTGACGTTCTGCTTTAACACAGCAGCAGGAAACTGGAGACGTGCAGTCTTATAAATCAACTACTGTGCAGGGGGAAAAGCATTTCGAACCATTTTCACCACAAACAGCCCCCCATCTCCTGGGTTTCTTTCAAAGCCAGTGTGGGGGTCAGAGCACAGTAATGGAAACCCCCACCACCACCACCACCACCACCTACAGCTGTGCTTATGATCGGCGTGATCAATATTGGACACCATTTAACAATTTACAAGAAAAAAGGAAAAGAATAAAAAGACAGAAAGACACGATTTTACTGGCAACAGTCACACTTCCAGTAATGTATGCTCCTCCACCTACATATAATATGAATCACCACACACTAGATGCATATCCATTACTCACACTACATATTCAGAGTTTTCCCTCTCTGGGGGACTAAGCATGCAGTCACAAAATGATGCAGTCCAGCCCTGGGAGATTATTTTATCTACTTTTTTTTAACTAATTCATTCAATCGCAGCTGTTCTGCCATCTGTGTTACAGTACCACATTGAGAATTTAAATTACCTCCAATGCCAGCAACATTAAGTGTGTACAATGTGCAGGCAAATATTGTAATAAGTAATTAAGCACAAGTGAAGAAGAAGAAGATATTGAGGAAATCTAATTTGTAACATTTTTAAAGGGGACTTTTTACATTGACTTCCAATTCAATATTTATCTTTTTGGACTGGAGTAGCTTTGCATGCTTCACACTTCAAAATAATGATTGTTTACCTCATACCAGACCTCAGTTCATCCACTGTGTGAAGCATGCCATGTTAGTAAATTACCCCACTGCCTTTTGGCTATCTTTCTTCTGACTGGCTGCCCCCCGCAAACAAAAGGTTTGAATAAAAGGTGGGTGGGGTTTCTGTGATCACAGCTATGTGCCTGAGACGGCCACACAGAGCCAAGAGTAGAAAAGCTGTCTGAAACCAAACTTTTACAACAGTCTGAAGCCCGAGCTTTAAACATCCACCACTGTACCATTTTATATCTAGGCGAAAATAAGGAAAATGGGTTTCAATAATGGTTACTTACTCAAAATGTGTTGATATCATCATCAGACTCACCATACTGCTACTTCACATCTCTATGAACAAAACAGCACCACTGTAACTACAAAAAAATCCCTTTCTCTTCACTTTTATGTTAACACGCCTCTGTGAAGATAGAGACTCACTCTCTCTTTGTGATGTTAAGACATACTCCCACACAAACTGGGGAAGACTCATTGTTTTTGGGTTTGTTTTTTTTTTCTCTTTTCTTGAATAGCTCTTTACACTCTGGTTGTGTAGTGAATGAGGGGAGATGTCTTGTTTACTTCATGATGGAGATAGCTGAACCAATCTCAAGGAGGAGCAGCTTCGGCCTAAACATTGTCCAAAAACAAATGTTGTGCAAATGGGAAGAAAAGAGCATCCACTGTTGGAAAAATCTGCCTGAAGGTTCTTTGAAAGCCAGCAAACTATGTCCGTCCTCACCAGAAGGAGTGAAGTCTGTTCTATTATGATGAGGGGAAGAGTCTGCCAGTAGACTGCCCTTCATAGAAAGACACAATACGCAGGGTTAATAGCAGTGCTTCTGGCACACTTTGGACCCCCGCTAAAACCCCATCACACTGCAGGTGGTGGAGGAAAAGAGCGGCTCAAGTTTTAAAGAGACCTCAGTGTGTCACTAATGACATTTGAACAACAGAGAAAGACCTGACTGCAACCTTCAAATTCTCCACACCTCAGCCACTTGCGAACCACAGGAAGCAGCGCAGCCATCTGTAACTTTGGTTTGGCTGCAAATGGGGAACTGGGGGCTGCTCATTGCCCAGGGACATCATCCAAATGTTCCAATGGCAGGAGAACCCAGGGGCCTTATATAGCACTGGTTCAACAAGAAGACATGAAAACGCACCCTGGGAGAATCTGACTCGTGGATCCTCTTTCACAAGGGTGTGTTTTCACCTATGATTCACACATTGAAAAAGGATAATCCGTGACACAGGGCACAAACTGTGGCTCAGCTGGGGAAAGCAGGTTTTAGAGAGGGATTACTGAGGTGTAAAATGGTTTAAGAACAGGAGCTATTAATTTGCTCTGGATAGTGGAAGGAAAGGCGCACGTGGACTCATCAACTGTCAAAAAACTGACAGACCTCAAGGCTAATACTGTCAATTATACTCGCTTTCTTGTGTCAAGCCGTCACTCCGTGAGCAACGTGGGCTCATGAATTATCATGACCCCTGCAGAGCTGGCAATTTCTTGTTGGACTATTTTTACAAGGTGGATAAATCACAGAGGTGACAACATGCTTTGAAAGAGCTTCAGAGTCATAAAATGTATTTTTAAAGGTGGGACGTGTTAAACAGGTGTTATTCCCTTTTAGTGACAGCGGTAATAACAGGGGATAAAAAAAAAAAACATTTTAGCACAGACACGCAAACAAAATATCGGCACGAACATCCTGCCAGTCTGCTAAGTTGAGTTTAGCAAGACCTATAAAGTTGCAAAGCTCTATCGAACAGACTTTTATATTACTTTTAGAGATCTAACGAATTCATAGGAACGCTCCCAGTTCAATTTTCTTAGCAATGTGAAGAAACTTTTTTCTTCACTACAATTAATTCATGAGAAAAACCGTCAAGCATGGCTGGCTAGAATTTAATCTGCAGTTTTAAAGGAATTTGTGAGATACAAGTGGTCTGTGGCTGGTGTGTGGCTATGCTACACTACGAAACAAAGTTATGACCGCAATTCCTTTCAATAATAATCCCACCTCGGTTATCATGCTTTTGGCAGATGCAAGAGAATTAGAGGCAAAGCCGTCGACAAAACTCTGTCACTCTCTCAAGGAAATAAATCACTGCGGCATGAAGTCAATTTAAATGCAAATGTCAATGTTTAAGAAAACAAAGTGCCAGCAGTAGTGTGCCTTAAGGAGGTGTGGTGGGTGTGGTGGTGGTGAAGGTGAAGGTGAATCTTACAACTGAAGACCACCCAGATGTTCTCACTGGGAAAGATGACAAGCTGCCTGCGGCTAGAAAGCAGAAGGGTCAGCTGAAAGCCGGAGGAAAGACAAAAAAAGAAAAACCTGTGTTGCATGTCGCATGAAGACTGATGGGAGCATTTCCAGGCTGAAGCCAAAGATATCAAAGCAAGGTTTCTCGAGGATCACCTCTATTGATCTGTTTTTGTTTCTCTAAGCCATTCTTTCAAGCCTTTAAGCCATTTCAAATTGGCAAAGCACTCACAGTGAAAAGACACGCGGTTCGCTCATACACAGGATTTTGATAAGAGCTGAAAAACCTGACAGAAGGCAATAAAAACTAAGCAGATTTAGCCCAGATTGCTAGTGTTGGGTTTACATTTTTTGTCACCTCTTTTTAATCTCTTCTAATCAAGGTTAGGATTAAAGTCTACCTATAACTATTTGGTAGGTAGATTGATACAAGTGCAACCCTAGATAAGGGATTGTGCATTGATGAATGTAGGCAGGCGAGCAGTAAGAGCTAATTACTAGACTGCAGGGCAATGTTTTTATCTGTAAAGTATTTGTTTCTCTCAACATCAGGATTAATCTGAGGCAAACATCTGCTTCCTTTTCAAATGCATCTGCAGTTCATCACTGTGAATTACCATGTGGCTGTTAATCATGTATTTCCTCCGTCACAGAAGGATGTCATTCGAATCTTCCTTCTTCTATTGTGCATTTTCTTTGTAATGTAAAAGTTCCATTCCGATATTTTGTGTTTTTCTTTCTGTGCTTGAAAAAGTTCCTCTTCGCACAACATCCAGTGCACAAAAATACAATATTTTCTACCTCATGGGATCATGACCAATAGAAAGATCCTGCAGCTGCATTTCTATGAGCCATGGATGCTATTTGAAGAAAAAGACCTAAAAGCCTTATGTGGAGCACTCTGGATAAACTCACTGTGGAAAATGTAATATTTGTGAATATGTTCAACTATGGCGCAAACGAGAAATAAAGGTTCAAATAAACAATGTTCAACATTCCCTAAAAACTCACTCCGATCCCGAAGTTACCCAATAGTCTTGTCTACCAAAGAGATCCAAGCTTCAACATTAAAGTGTTTGCATACCATTTTCTAAAAAGAAAACACTTCCAATTATAGTGGTTGCTAATCTGGTTGGCATTTCATAATGAGCACTACATTCTTGTAGCTGTGTTTAGGAAAGTCTGCATAACACTGATTAGCTAATGCAATTAAACTGTACTTACCCCTACCACTGCCCTCTTATGTCTCCAAATGAGTCAATTTGTGACTAAAATGTTTAGTAATTTAGCACCAAGCTATTTTCTTTATGTCTAAACATTCTAATGGCTACACCTAAACAGAATAAGACCCAGTGACTGGTCTTACTTTACCTTCCCCCTGATACTCCACAGAAAACGTTAAGGTGACGTTTTGCAATTCGATACAAGGTCATAAAAATGCGCTCTGTAAGAAGCACATTTGGTTTCTACCCTCAACAATCTGGAGCTTTAAAAATAATGAGGTCAAGGAGGTCTGCAGTTCGTAGCTTGAGGTCTGTGGGTCACACTTGTAAAAATGGAGTTCGGAGCTCCCCCAAGCTGATGAATTAATTTGGACCCGTACCAGCTTGGCAAGATTCTTTCACTCATCATTTGCTCTATCTGGGGGGAGAGTGCATTAAGAAATAGACATGCTGCGCTTTGGCTCTCTGGTGAACATCCTGAAGGGCAACTGCAAAGACTTTTAGAAATATCACAACCTTCAAAATCTACAGAAAACATGAATTAGTATTAAGAACTCACACACAAAGAACCACTACAGGATATGTCTCATCAATTTTTTAAAAAATGTATCCATGTCGGTATGAAACGGCCGGGACGTTCCCCACCTTTGAAAAAAACCTAAATGGCAATTTGGAAAAAACAGACCAGATCAAATGGTGCAACAGAAAACAGAACAGGATTAAAGTCTTTGCTCATGTGTTAGCCCACTTAGAAAATTGACCACGCAGCCCTGCCTCTTTATTCCATGATTCTAATCGTGCCTGATCTGCTCTCTAATCTTCCATTTGGATGATACTACTGCGCTTGTCTCCGGGCCTCGATGGGCCAGTAAATAGGCTCTTAATATGCAGAGCAGACACTGAGTTGGTATGTTCGCACCAAATCATCATACATGGGGCTGCACCGGCCTGGGACTCCCAACAGTCCACTTACAGTACCCAACAGAGCCCAACACAATGTAATGAGGTCCCAGGGGAAGCGTCTGGAATACAGCACTACTCCCCTCGCAGTACACCCTGTCAAACAAACACATACTTTTAGAGAGGTCTCCTTTACAATTTCTACAGTATCACGTGAAATACTGGATTTTTCCTGAATATGCAGACAGAATTTGGGGCGCTGCGTAACAAATTGAACCTCTATTTGCCAATGACGTTTAAAGATATGCCTTAACTAAACAGAGCAAACTAGGATGTGCTGAATAACTTTTATTGCCGTTCATATTTTTCTCTAAAATATTTTCAAAAGAGATGAAAATTCAATAAAAATGTGTGGGCATTAGCCAAATCCTCAACCTACCCTGACCCCAGATGTATAAACATATGGTAACCTTCAAAGGTCAAATGTACTGAAGAAAACACCAGCGAATAGAAAAAAGCTGCAAACGCAGACAAAATGTAACAGACATTGAAAACAACACAAAGGACGTAGAAAAATATCAGAATCTCACTAAATACGACAAAAGTGTTATCGGAAATGGACGTCACAGGAAGCAGAAGGATTACACTGAGACACACTTAAAAAAGCAGAGGATGCTTCAGTATTGTGATGGAGAAAAACATGAAAGTAATGTGCGTTTTAATTGCATGATCCATTTAATACTGTAGATACCTGTTTGCTATTAGCTTGTCAGTCTGGCAGCTGTTGCATCATATTACTGTCCCCCCAAAAACACTTCTGCTTTGTGCTTTTTTTCTATTTCTGCTGTGTTTTATTCCATTTTTATCGTGTTCTGTGTGCTACTGGGGTGGCTGTAGCTCAGGTGGTAGAGCAGGTCAGCTACTGATTGGACGGTTAGTTGTTCGATCCCTGGCTCCACTAGTCTGCATGCTAATTATTGCTATTTGCTGGTATTTTCTGAAGTTGCAGTGCGTTTACCATCAAAACATTTGTAAACCACTGTCACTGTTTACCTCAGAGCACCGTTCTGCCTCAGTACGACTTCAAAGAAACTCATAGCGTGATTATAAATGCCATGTATTCTAGGGGTTTTTGTATAATCCTTTATTATATATTTATTATAGATTTTTACTGTCGGCGTATCAAAACGTGAGGAGCTTTGTTTTACAAGACTATAAACTGAATAAAGTTTTGGTGACTGTTCTTTAGACAAAACAATAAATTTTTGAGGGATAGCCCCAACACATTTACTGACACAAGTCACAGAATCATAGTCTGAGGTGTGTTTCATATCCTGCCCGGTACGCCCTCTGTGTCCCCTGTTTGTCAAACGTGTCCTTCCTCATCGTTGGTGCCCTTCACTTTCATGTCCCAAGGGTCCCCTTATAACCTTATCCACACAATACCCTTCATGGGACACAAAGCCAATGATACCAGGCTCTTCTGTTCCATTCTCTTCATTTGTCACTTTTATTCCTAAGCTCTTTGTTCGTCTTACCTCTGTATGCATGACTTATCCCAAATTGAGACTGCAATTGAAATGGAAATCATCCCTGACTCTCACTGACTTAAGGGCAATAACTTCTTGCTATTTGAGGCATATCTGTCATGTTCCTTGTTCCTTGGAGGATCCTATGGTTGTGTTGCCCTTTTCACCAAGGTTTTTAACATAAACACTGAATTTGGATGAATATGTACCCCGTGATCCAGAGGCGACACAAAAATTCCGAGCAGGCATGCAAGAAAAACCAGGACAATGAGATTGGAAAAATGAGTTTGAAGCTGACAGCAACGCACATTAGGATTAGAATTCCTCTCGTAAAACATCCCCTTTACTGGTTCTCATTACTGGCTATGGTTTTCATGTGAGCCTAATCTAAGTTGATTAATTCAACATAAGAATTACAATTGTGAAGCCAGACGACACAGAAGAAAACTACATGACGCTGACTTTGTTCTGACTCCAGCAGAGGAGGAAAAAAAGTTTCCCATGAAAAGCACATTGACAAACAGCCTAGAGGTGAGGATAATAACAATACAAATGAAAGATGTGTGTAAACGCTTGTACATAACAATGATGGGACATTTTTTTTTCTGAATGATGGCATGTAAACAGAAAACACTATGTAAGATATGAAAGCACTGCAAACTCTGGAGCTGGCAGCAAATAACAATGTCTGGGTAAAATGTTCCATTTGTGAGAAAACAGCCTCAGCAGCACAGAAAAAGGGAGCAACGACAGGCCAAACTGTACCTCCAGACAGGGATGAGCCTGAAGCACGCCGCCAGCTCCCGCCTTCTTATTCCCTTCTTTTGCAAAAAAAAAAAAAGAAAATATAGAACTGAGCATTCAAGATAACATTGACCTCTCTACGGGTTTGTCCTTCAGTGTTTCCTGATTAATTGTCTGTGCAGCACGAGGAGCCATTGATCACGTTCGCCCACTGGTCCTGATGATGCAGTGGCCTGTTAAATAAGAAATAAACCTTGATTCTCATGATCAGCGCCTCTTATCTTTGCACCTTCATCCCCCATCAGAGGCTGCATGAAAAATAATAATAATTCAAATTCTCCTCCCCCCCTGCATCTCCTCTCTGAGCCAATCATGGAAATCATAAAAAAAAAAAAAGAAAATCTGGTAAATAAATACGCACATTGCCGGAGAGCCGGAAAAGGAAATGAATATTTCATGTAACCAGACATATTTCCAGAACATACTGGCTGGAATGTGCCTTTCCAGCTGTCATCGGTGACAAACATGAAAGAGCAGGGCTCAGGTAGGGCGATGCCGAAGCACTCTCAACTCTGCCTGAAGCACAGGGAGCACAAGTCATCAGTGTAATTGCTTGTAGTGTTGGAGCATGAGCTGAACCTCAATTAGGGCCTGGGTACTTGCTAGGCTCCACACCTTCTCTACCCGTCTGCCAGCCTCTTCCGGGAAAACATATTTGAACATCTTAACGCCGCCAGGTATATCACTGTAATGCTTGTTGTTATCAGACTTTGGGTTTTCCCTCTGCATCGTACTTGTTCAAACAGGCACTTTTTTTTTTTGCGTCTCCAGTAACAACACATTGTAGATAGGGTGATAAAGGGGCAGCTAAAATGGACAATTAGTCTGAAACAGCTATTCACCCCTGCTCGCTGCTGTCAGGCTGCTTTCTCTAATCTCTTACAGCCATCTGATACTCCAGATTCCATCCGACAGGACTGAATTACAGCCCAAAATTACAGCTCTGATGCTGGTGAAATGCATCTACTGTAGACTGCATGGATGATACGCAGGTAAACACTTCAGAGTGCTTAAAAAGCAGAAATTATGTGAAAGAATGTATCAGAGTCAAAATTCTTTCTGGATCAAACATTTTGAATTAAAGGTTCCTGTGTGTGGCTGAGGCTGATTCGCCTCAGCCACACACAGCATCTCGGCTTATTTCAGTCCGCTCTATAGAGACCAGGTGTATACGGCCTGGGTACAAAAGAAAGGGCTCTCTGTTTCTTTCTCCTTTTCACTCTCGGCCCCCTCACTTCCCTCCCGCTGTACACGGGACGATACAACATTCATACACACAGACACAAAACATGCCATCAGTGCAAACATTTCAGCTCCGAGGCAAACACACACCTGTATGAACAGGTAAAAACAAAAATCATAGCTTGTCTCTTGTCTTTCATGTTTTCAATGCACTTCCTGCCTTTAATGGCACTGCCAGTCTGAGCAAAACCCGATGACAAACACAACAAAGTTGGAAGCTCAAGTGCTCCTGTGCAATACCAAGCACTGACGTGCAGGTGGAAGTTTTATTTGAGCAGTTTTGCGGGAAACTGCATTGTAAACACTCAGTCAGCTGATAATGCAAGGTCGTTTTAAGAATGAGCCCGTCTGCGGCCACAAAGGATGTTCTGTTTGCTGCATTTAGTAATCAAAATGATTAAAAGGATGAAAAAGCTCCATGAAATGTGCCAGGTTGGAGCTGAATATTAAGTGGTGTGGAGACAGGGTGGCGGGGGCTGGTGGGGGGGTGCGCTGGCTGACATGGACCGGCTGGGAGATGGTCGACACTTTGCTTGTCCAATTACTGGCGCTCGTTCAAATTGTTTGGTGAGAAGCATTCGACCTACTTCTGGACACAAAGCACCACTGCCCTGAATACAGAGAAGCTGAGGGGGGAAACCACGTGTGATGACAAGTGCCATTAGAGCCTCTTGTCTTTGGCCTAGAAATGAAATTTAGGCAACTTACCTGATGTGTGAGAACACTGGAGAAGCTGTGTGCTGGGATGAGGGGGGGGGGGGGGGGGGAGACAAG
>VURO01050397.1:0-45479 GCA_015108175.1 Pelvicachromis taeniatus | reverse complement strand
GAGCAGACAGAGGTGACAGCAGAGGTGACTCAGCGAGCTCTTGGGGGCGGGACGGAACCAGCTGATAATGTTTATTTTCAAAGTGTCAGCTGAAAATGTGTATTTTCAAAGTGTGTTGTCTACCTGACAGCAGCGTGCGGGACGGAACCAGCTGATAATGTTTATTTTCAAAGTGTCAGCTGATAATGTGTATTTTCAAAGAGGGTCGCCTAACTGACAGCGGTTGTGCTATGTTTTAAAAAGGAGGAGTGACGGCGAAAGAGTCAGAAGTGACCGGGACAAACACAGCACAACCGCTGTCAGTTAGGCGACCCTCTTTGAAAATAAACATTATCAGCTGGTTCCGAGATCTTGGGTTCCGTCCCGCCCCCAAGAGCTCGCTGCGTCACCTCTGCTGCCACCTCTGTCTGCTCTGCAGCAGGCCCGAGACCACGCCTCCGCCACAGATATATGGATTTATAACACACACGTATATATATAAATATATATAGACTGGTCATTTTCATTCTACACTGGAGGTGATTACTTTTGGCTTGACATACTGGAATTAACATTTTAAGCATTTGATCTGTATCTTCAAGCTCACATTTTACGCACCATACCTCATGTACATTTTATACCATACTTAGTGTTTCTTGTTTTAAGACTCAATTCTGGTAAAAAATTATGTTATTGTACTCAACTCTAAAAATCTGAAAGTTGTTATTTCTGCTTACCTTGGAAGCCTTGGCTTGTAGTAACACTGTGAGGAGTCTTGGCTGCTCCCCTTGAGCCTGGTTCTACTGGAGGTTTCTTCCTGTCAAAAGGGAGTTTTTCCTTCACACTTTTGCCAAGTGCTTGCTCATAGGGGGGCGGTTTGTTGAGATTTTCTCTGTATTATTTTAGGGTATTTACCTTAGAATATAAAGTGCGACTGATGTTATGATTTGGCGATACATAAATAAAAATATAATTTAAATGGAATTGAACAGTACAAACTGCCCCTATTTGCAAAACATTTCAGCAATATTAATTACTGCTAACTATAAACATAACGGGCCTCTTAGATGGTTGTGTTGAACATTAACAAAATTACTTACTTTGTAGTTTGTTGTTGACGACTGATGTGGGTTATGTAAAGGCTGCTAGACTATGTTGTAATTCAAAATCTTGCATACTGACATAGTGAGCAACGTAAACATGTATGAGCACATCTAAGTATGTAACTTTTTTTTTTTTTTTAAAGGACAAAAAGACAATAGGCACATTTCGAGGCAGGGAAAACCCTGAACTGATGTGACATTTGCAGTTGCAGACTGGCTATAATCGTCAGGGTGTCCATCCAGGAATGTCAGGAATAAAAATGTTACTATTAAGATATTACTCTTCAGTCCTTGCATGACCTCAAAGATGTTTGTTTTTCTTGAACGCTGTCTAAAAACACCAGTGCTGCTCTCCAAACAAAGGAGACCTTGAATTTGTTTTATTTTAACTCCAACATATGATTTGATGGTTCTTGAAACTGGCACCCTGCCTTAGAAATGTCATGGACCCCATCTTCAATAAGAGGCAGCTAGAGCGCTGTCTTTAAGTAAGCCTGAAGCTGGATTTACAGTCTGATCATCTGACCATAATCTATAATCCAGAAATAACCTAATATTTTACATTTACTGCTCAATAGGATTATCCAGATGTGCAAAGGAAAAGAGTCGAGCATTGCAGTCGTCATTCTGGCTCTGGCTTTTACCCACTTTTTATGTGTTGTCAACTTTTCAAAGGATTTCTCTTTCTATTAATTGGCCTGGGAGGAGGACACATGAGTTAGGGACTCCCTTTGGAGTTGTTATTTTCTGCCTGGGTGTTTTTGTCTGTTTTGTCTATTATTGAGTTTCATGGCAGTTCAAACCTAGGGGCAAATTTGGACTTGAGACGGACCATCTGGCTTGTTATCAGTGCTCAGTTCAAAAGCCTGATGGTACGGAGGTACATTAGTGCCTATGGAATTGGTAGCTTGCACATCTGGAATGGCACCATTGTAATGAAAGGCATATACAGGTTTTAGAGCAACATGTTAAAAAAGAGGAGATGCCCACAGTAGAGGTGTGAGCAGCTCTCAAACTCGTTTTATTTGAACTGCATCAGTTTAATATCGTTGAGGAGAAAAGACAGCAGATCATGTTGTTTTTCAAAATAAAAAATATTAAAGAGCAGTATTTCTGGTATGTCACAAGTCACTTTCTCATCTTCCATCTTGCTTTTCTCTGAGTGATAGAGCAACATGTTCATATGTTGGCACGTCATCTGACTATAAATGTACAAATATTACATTTACACTATTAATTTATGTCCTCTGTAATAGACATTTGTTTTGGGTCTTTATCTTTTGACTTATTTGATTTATCTTAATAAGTCCTAAAGTACTAAATAGAGGACATCTTGGGCTTTCCATTAGGAAATCACAAAAAAAGTTCAGTGGGAAGATTATTTTTTTCTGGGTTCTCTTTATTGACAGTTAGTTGTGGTTAGTTGATAATGGTGTAGATCTTTTTCTATTGTGCCGTTCAAGTAATGATTGAAGTGGAAAATTATTATTTAGTTTGTCCTCATGATCATGTGAGCAGGCCTGTGATTGTGTGTTTTTTTTTTTTTTCATCCCGTCTGAAACTTAACTGATGCACAAACTGAACTGTGGTTTGTTACAACCCTACTATTCATTAGGAATATTGGTCCAGCCCTGGCTCACAAGAAATAAGACGGGTATCTGTGTCAGCGTTCTGATGTATGGGTTGTTTTGTTTGCTTTGGTTGCATGTTGTTCAGTGTTCATGTGTGATAGTAGCAGGAGAGTGTGGTCAGAATGTGACTTAAAGATCAGACAACTGTTGGTTTTATCATAGCCTTTTGAAAGGGGTCAGATCTCACAGACAAAAGCTCTTTTAAAAGAATGCAGAGGATGTAACAGACTGTTAACTTCATGCTGTGCTGTCTCCGCCCAGCTGTTTCAGACCTAGGTGCAGGTGCATGGTGTACTTACCGTGAAACAAAACTGAAAGAGGAATCTGGTGCACTCCCTGCTTTCAGCATACAGTGCAGGATATTTAAAAGTAAGGGCACGTCAGAACAACACATTTCCACTACACAGGGGAAGCTAACAGCAAAGCATCAGCAGTTTGACGGTGTTTCACACCTGACAGACCAGCACTTTTGTCTTTGTAGGTTTTTGAGTGATATGTTTTCCTTAAATCTGGTAAAGTGACTGAAGAGCTCAGGTAACAATGCTTTGGTTTCTTTCTCGCTCACTCGTTATGTTTTGTCTGAGAGACATTATGTAAGATAGCGGAATCTGACTTAAAGTTGTGACTTGTCACAGTGGAAAATGCACAGGTGTTTGTGTAAGCTCCTCGTGTTCATGGGAAACCTTTTTCTTGGCAGCCGTTTTTATGAGAATGAAATACTAAAGGAAGTAAGAGTATCTCATTGTGGGAAATTATCCTGTTATATCTCAGAAGTCAGGTGGTAATGTTGATGTGTGCATGTGGTGTAGGAAATGAAGTAATATTCAGGGCTGCCTAATCCTGATTAGGCAACATAGGAAAAAATAAATGTCACTGTTACTCAGGTTTTCTCATTCCACAGACAACGTAGCAGTAAGTGGAAAACTTGTTTATCTTTTAAATATGTCTTTTGTTGATCGTGTCACATTTCATTATGTTTTGATGAAGGAGCCAGACTGTATTAACAGTTTTTAAAGTGCTCCTAAGCAATCGTTTTCCACACTTTCCGACTGTCTTTCGAAGTTTTGCTTTGGAAATTGGCTCCTTTCACACTCACTTTCAGTCCACTTTTTGTACCTGACCATATTCAGAGGCGTTTTTAAAATTTGCTAAGCCACTTTTAAGACTTATCTATGAATTTTTCAAGCATTTAAAAAATTCACTCATAACAGACATTTTAAAAGACCAATTTTAAAATAGGAACTTTTTCATAAAAGTATATTTGTGATTTCTTTAGAATCTAGTGTGTGTCTTTGCACCAGTAAGGTAATTTCCAAAGAGCTTTTAGCTGAACACTTGCTAAGATAAGAGATAAGATAAAATTTTATTAATCCCTCGGATGGGTTCCTTCGGGAAATTCAGTTTCCAATAGCACAGCACCGTCAGAGTTGAAAGGAAAGGGAATAAGAGAGTACAACTAAAATAAATATAGCATATATACACATATATGAATACAGAGTATAAATATGGATAAATAATATAAACAGGAGTATCAGTGGAATATAGTCATCAGTATATTGCACAGTGATTATTGCAGTTTGTTGCCCGGTGGTTATTGCACAGTCGCATATGTAAAAATATTTTGCACAGTGAATAGTGACTATTGCACAGTGAAAAGGCACTACAGCTTATTTGGCACTACAACTTAGTTGTTCCCCCCCTCCCTTGTCCTCCTGTTTCCCCTCCCTCTCCCGTCCAACGGGGAGTTAAACAGTTTTTCAGTCTGTTGGTCCTAGACTTTGGCAGAAGCAACCTGTCACTGAACAGACTCCTCTGGTTGTTTATGACCGCATGCAGAGGATGCCCAGCATTGTCCATAATGTCCAGCAGTTTCTTTAGTGTCCTTTTCTCTGCCACTGTCACCAGAGTGTCCAACCACAGAGCCAGCCTTCCTGATTAGTTTTTCCAGCCTGGATGAGTCCCTTTTTGCCGTGCTGCTCCCCCAGCACACCACAGCATAAAATAGTACTCCGGCAACCACTGACTGGTAAAACATCCTCAGGAGCTTCCTGCAGATGTTGAAAGACCTCAGTCTCCTGAGGAAGTTGTTAGGTTTGGTGAAGTTGTCATTTGATATTTAACTGCCTTTGCATAAATATATGTGTAACTGCTTTTACATACATATACATATGTAGTCAGCTTAACCTTTGCTCATAACTTTTGCATGCACCATTCACATGGTAGAGCTTGTTTTCACATAACAGAATTGTCTTTCATAAAGTGTTCCAGCGCTCTAACCCCACTTGTGGTCTCCATGTACCTTTCCACAAGTCCAGCGTTTAATAAGATTAAGCTGCATCTGAAAACACCTATTGCAGACACAGGTCTTATTATCAGTTCGGTCAGCAGATGCTTGCGAAGCATAATGCACAGCTAGCAGATGGTTACTTATTATAATACAACCATACACTCCCAAACTCATACACACACGCATATACGCTTACCAATGAAGATAATGACTGAATGCTTTGCAACAGTGATGCATGTTATCATTTGTACATTCATGAGTGCTTGACAATAAAAAGGAGTGCAGCGAGGAGAGAAGTTGGAGTTGGACTTGGATTGCCTGCCAACCTCACTTCCCTCACGCGCCTGAAAAATCAAAGCTTTGTCTGAGTCTTGTTTCACTGCACAGTTCAGTTGCCTGTTCCAGCTGGGTTGTACCTAGATAAACCCAACAGAAGTACAATCTGCTTTGGCCTTTTTTATACTCGTGCTGCGTGTTGCATGACCAGTCCAGTTTGTTGTCCACCCACAGCCCGAGGTACTTGTACCTGCTGACCACCTCCAGGTCCTCTCCCTCTCCCTGATCCACTGAACTGGCAGTGGATCTGGTCTGGCCCTCCCAAAGTCCACAACCAGGTCCTTGGTCTTGGAGGTGTTGAGTTGCAGGTGGTTTGTGTGACTCCATGTGACAAAGTTCCTCACCAGACTCCTGTACTCCTCTTCCTCATGATCGCAGATACACCCCATGATGGCCGTATCATCTGCAAACTTCTGAACATGGCATGATTCAGAGTTATAGCAGAAGTCTGAGATGTACAGGGTGAAGAGAAGAGGGGACAGCACAGTTCCCTGTAGTTCTCTTGTGCTGCTGACTACAGTGTCAGACTTGATGTCCTTCAGCCTGACGTACTGTGGTCTGTCAGTGAGGAAGTTGGCAATCCAAGCGACCAGGCAGGGGTCCACCTGCATCCTGTTCAGTTTTTCCTGGAGCAGACGGGGCCGGCGAAGCTTCCTCAGTTTTCTCCTGACCTGGTCCACTGTGACACTGGGAGTGGATTGGAAGGAGGGGGGGGACATAGTCATGCTGTTGGTAGAGGGGTCGGAGGGGGGGAATTGGGGGGGGTAGGAGAGTAGGGAGAGGTCTCAGTTGTAAAGGTGAGATTGAGGGTGAGGGTGGGGGGGTTGTGGGCTTGTCAAACCTGTTGAAGAAGTTGTTAAGTTCATTTGCCTTCTCCACAGTCCCCCCCGCTGTGTTGTTCTTGGTGTTGGCCTGTAATGAGTTTCACACCATTCCAGACCTCCCTCATATTGTTCCTCTCCAACTTCTGCTCCACCTTCCTCCTGTAGGTGTCCTTTGCTTCCCTCAGGCAGTGTTTCACCTCCCGCTGTGCTGCTTTCATCTCCTCTTTCACTTTGCTCCTGAAGGCCTTTTTCTTCATGTTAAGGACAGCTTTGGCTTCCTGTGTTACCCACGATTTGTTATTAGGATAACGCCGTACCCTCTTAGCAGTGGCGACCGTGTCCACACAGAAGTTGAGATAGTCTGTCAGACAGTGTGTCGCCCCCTCTATGTCCTCACCATGTGGACTCAGAAGCACGTCCCAGTCTGTGGGGTTATAACAGTCTCTCAGAGCATCCTCCTTTTCTGGGGTCCATCTCCTAATGGAGGATAATGAAAGCATCGGGGTGTTGTGTTTGCAGTCTTGCTGTAACTGTGTATTTCCTCACAGGCAGTTGTTGCGTCGGCCCTCGGAGGGATGTAAACACACACGCAGATCACATGACTGAACTCTCGTGGTAGATAATTTGGCCGCAAGCTAACGCCTAGCAACTCCAGGTCCGGATGGCATACAGATACTTTAACGGAGACGTGTCCGGGGTTACAGTACCTCTTAAATTATTCACTTGTCTGTCTTTGTCCCATTCTTCATCCAGAGGGTTTAATATGATGTCGGCCGGCGCATTTGTGAGGTCAGACACTGATGTTGGATGAGATGACTCGCAGTGTCTGCTCTAATTCATCCTAAAGGTGTACTTTTGGGTTGAGGTCAGGACTCTGTGCAGGCCAGTCAAGTTCTTCCAAACCAAGCTCCCTCATCCATGTCTTTATAGATCTTGCTTTGTGCACTGATGTGCAGTCATGTTGGAACAGGAAGGAACTGTCCCCAAACTATTTCCACAAAGTTGGGAACATGAAATTGTCCAAAATGTTTTGGTGTGCTGAATCATTAAGAGTTCCTTTCACTGAGCCAAACTCCTGAAAAACCGCCCCGCAACATAATCCCCGCTCCAACAAACTTTACATTTGGCACAGTGTAAAGTGCCAAGTGATTTGTTGCACAGGTGGCATCAGATCATATTACCACAGCTCCTGAGAGCGACCCATTCTTTCATACATGTTTGTGGACACGGTCTGCATGCCTAGGTTCTGGATTTTATACATCTCAATACAGTGATTTGATATAGTACACTTTGTTTAAAAAAAAAAAAACAATTATGTTTTAATCTTGCTATGGCGTGTTTTATGTTCTTATTTTTGCAGGGATTTTTTTGTATACACCGAGAACCAGTTGCCACAGCCTTCTGATTATGTGTAGTATCTTTTTTTTTTGCCATCTAGAAGTCAGAATTTCAGGATATTTTTTAATGAGTTTGAGATAATCCAAAATTTTAATTTATGCTTCCATGTTCAGACAGGATCGTGACCATGTCAGTCTCCATCTGCAGCAGGTTGAGTTTAGGGCTGAACAAGGACTACGGCCTGCAGTCCAAGATAGTACTGTAGTTAATTTGCAGGATGAGATTTATTGGACTGGACTGGCATTTGTACAGTGCTTTAGACTACAAGTCACACTTTATTCATGTCCACACCCTGGTATCACCAGTAGCACTGAGTCTAAGGGGATAACATGCAAACTACAGACTGAAAGGCTCTAGCTGGGTTTCAAACAGGAAACCACCTTTCTGTGTGGTGACAGCGCTACTGTGTTCAGGTAGTTGGCATATAAAATGCTTACATAGAAGAAAATTAGAACAGGAGGCTTCTTTATCATCAATGATGATTGGGTAGGTAAGATATTAGTGTTACTGTTGGCTATTCTGCAGGACGCAGTTGTAAACACATATCAGATCTAAAGGAAAAAAGTTCTCAGGAAATAGGACATGAAGTGCTGCTGTGGAGAACTCAAACATGCTCTAGGTAAAACAGAAAAACTGCTCTGTGCGGTGTGATGATGAGTGTTTCTTTCCTTCAGAGTTTGAAGTCAATGTCGTCGTCGTGCTCCATGACGATCACCTGATCACAGAGAACTTTCCACTGAAGCTGTGCAGACTCTGAAATCACATCATTTCTGAGAGAAGCTCAGAGACCTTCACACTTTTTATCCTGCATCTCATCTGCCTGAACAGCTGAGCAGATTCTTCAACATGCCGGAGAAATGATTCAAACCTTCAGAGACCTCCCTAATAATACGTCATGTTAATGTGACCAAAAGTTTTATTTCAGATTAATAAATTTCACTTTTGAAACAATTTCAAATTTCCTAGTTTTGTTTGTTAAAAAGAAAAAAAAGAAGAATTTGCAGCATCAGTTCTGTTCTTTCAGGACCTGGTGGGTTGAAGTCCAGCTGACATCCAATCAGCTGCATCTCTGTGGGTCGAGTCCTGAAAACTTCAGAAATGTGAAAATCATGTGAGAATGCAGATGGATTAAACGAGAGTCAGTGCGCCCCAGGGCAGCTGTGGCTACAATGGGTGAATGACTGATTGTAGTGTAAAGCACTTTGGGGTCCTTAGGGACTAAGAGCTATACAAATGCAGGCCATTTACTATTTAAATGAGAGTCAGTCAGAACACAAGTTTTATAGCTTTAATATTTTTTTCAGTACAGCTAGTGCTTCAGCTCTGATGTCAGAGCATCTCTGAGTCCAAACCAACACTTTCCTCTTATTTTATTTCCAGAAGTCACATAAAGATGTAGCAAGCAGTTGTTTAGCACAGCTTAGAACGAAGATAAAAATAAACAAAAATTTAAAACAAAAAGTCACATACGAAGACTTGTTTAATCAAGTCTGAAAGCGGCACATTGTGGATTTACTGGGACTTCTGCAGCTGCTTCTTCAGCGGCTGCAGGAGTCTCAGCAGCTATCCACAAATCCAAAATAACCCTTTTTATTTTATGGCAAATTCAGCCACCATAAAATAACCCCAAGCACCAACACAGAACAGTTATTTCTTTAGATTAAATGAAAACTTTCATTTAAAAAAAGCCTTTGCAATAAGAAAAGCAAAAAGATAAAAGCGTACACTCAGTGAGAGGAAGCGAGGTTAAGACTTCACGGAGCCGGGCGTCTCCTGCCAGTCAGCATGGGGAAATCTTCCGGCAGCAGGGCGTGCATCCTGCAGGTTGGACAGGTGCTCTGCTCCTTCAGCCACGACCTGATGCACTGAACACAAAACAGTGCTTTAAATTCAGTGTGTGGTGTTAATGCTTTCTCTTGTTTCCCCAGACCCTTTTATTAAAAAAAACAAACACTTAGCTCGTATTACACTGTGCAGCCACAATATTACAACCAATGGTTGAAGCAAAAATCATGCAGTTTGCATGATTTAGCATCAGCCCTCTTTCTTTGCAGGTTAATATCCCAGCGCCTGTACAGAATATGGTTACATCCTACACTAGAGTTGCTTCCTTTTTCTCGACTACAAAGAGAAATGACATTTTGCTTATCCAGCCTGTAACCCTGCCTCTATTCAGGCTTAATTAATGATAACCCCAAAGCCGGCAGTACTGCAAAGGTTGTAATGCCGACTGACTCATGACAAACATTAAAATTTATTTTAACAGGTTTTTATTTGTAAATACAAGCATTTGACACAAGGAAATAAGTTGATAAGAAGTTGCATTGTGCTCATGGTTAACCTTTGGGTTTGACGTCCTACAGCCAGCAGTGTGTCCTCTGCTAAAGGAGGCAATAAAGGAAGCACTGAAGCACCTTTCCTTAGTGTTTCGAAAAAGGTAAATGGCTCCTGTTGTGGCTGCCACGTAGATACTGTGCTACAAATCTCTCCAAGCAAAACTCAACTATTCATCTTCCGGCTTATTTTGAACCTTGCTTGTTCCACACCTTAGACCTAACAGTTTACAGTGAGTCTCTGGTATCGCTGCTCACCTCATTATGAAAGCTGTGTCTGCACTCCAGCACGCAGGTGTCGTCCGGGCTCATGTCCTCGTGACAGATGATGCAGGGATCCTCCATGTTCAGCTGCAATTGACACGCACAGTCAGGCCCCGCTAAACGGCGCTTGCCCAACCCTACCAATGGTGAACATACCAGACTGCTGGCAGGCAAAAATGTATTAATTCACAGATGAAACTAGTTCTGAATAAATGAACTCCTTTTAACTGATGTTTGCTCAAAGGAATCGATTTGAAGATTTACTGGTCACTAGTAATGAGTTACAACCCTGATCAAGGCTCATAACAGCTCTACAAGTCGACAGCAGGAAAACAACACTAACTGAAATGATGAAAATGTGCAGTTTTGAGCTAAACTTGGGTTAACACTAGTACTAAATGATGATTTTTGGACTCACAGCGTTGGAACTTCTGACTCTCTGTTGTCCGATTGGCTGCCACACCGGTACTGGGTTTACCAACGGAGGGGTAACACAATGAGCTGGACTCCCATGACCCAGAACGCTGGTGTAGTTAAGCCTATCCTGAGAGGAAGAAATTAAGTCAAAAAGTCAAGAAAATACTCAAAGTATCCACAAATCCTGGTATCAGTCACCTGAGACGGGACCTGTGTGATAAAGTAGACAGTAATATGTTTCTTACTGGTTTAAAATAGAGACCAATGGTGTAACAGCTTGCGGTTCCTGATGATTTTACTTATTTTTTTTATTTTAAATTGTAAATTTGTATATTACGTAAATTTCTTGCTAGTTTTCATTTGTTTACTTTTATGTCTATGTTTAGTTTTCTTATGGTCGGGAATTACACAGCAACAAGCATTTCACTGCATGCCGTACTCTCCTGGAGGACCACCATGGTGTTCCCAGGCCAGCCAGCAGACATAATCTCTCCAGCATGTCTTGGGTGTGGCTCAGGGCCTCCTCCCAGTAGGACATGCTAAGTACACCACAGCGAAGCGGAAACCGAACCACCTTAACTTGATCCTTTGGATGTTGAGACGTGTCCAGAGGAGCTTCAGAGAAGCCCGTTTCAGCAATTTAATTTCTTGACCACTACCACAGAGCTCGTGATCATAGGTGATGGTAGGAACGTAGCTCAGCGGTTTTGCTTTCAAACTCATCTCTCTCTTTATTGTGTCGCTGCTGATGCTGCATCAATGTCAATACCCCCCCTCACTTATGAACAACACTCAGATACATTAACTCATCTCTGACCCAGACTGAGCAGGCCACCCTATTCTGGCTGAGATCCATGGCCTCAGAGTTGAGGTGGTAATTCTCATTCCTGATGCATCAAACTTGATTATGTAACCAAAATTATTCAGCTCCCCTTTTGTTTTGTGTTCCTTCATTTGGCAGAAGCTATTATCCTTACACACATTGGTCAGAACAGACCAACAATTCTGAGATGCTAGACTTTAGGCCATCACAACGGTCCAAATATACCATTGGTTTAGACAACACTCTGATGAGTCCATAATTGGACAGATATGGTGTCTGAATCAAGTATTAGCACCAGCTCCCCATTTGAGCTTTGACCAAGTCTGTTTCACCAGGAACCTCATCGACAAACCTTTAAAACCACCTTTGATCTTTAAAACCTTTAAGAATGTGTCTACCTGACGGTCCAGGATCAGCTGGGTCACTCCTCCGACTACATCCTGTAAAGTCATGCTGCTAAAACTTCCACCGCTGGATGAACGCAGCTCCTGAACAAACCTCATCAACTCCGACCTGAGCACACAAAAACAGTTAATACATTTTATTATGTGGGTTTGAACTTTGTGGTCTAAATGTGAGTCTGCAGCGTGAGGACGACACTTTTCTCTGTAAACTGCTGCTCCAGTGTTACCTTGTATAGTCAGGGAACATGGTGGACAGCGTCTCCATGGCTTTTCCGAACACGGTGTTGTGCTGCGGAGGCTCCGCTGTTCTGATTGGATGTTTGTGCTGAGTGGGCGGGGCCGGTGTCTCGGCCACAGGCGGAGCAGAGTGGTGGATGGGTGGAGGAGTGCCACGTGAGACCTGAGCTGAAGACTGAAGAGTAAACTCTTTGGCTGCTGCAGAGAGCTGCAACATTCACACAGAAGAGAGGAAAGAGTTAAAATTTACTGCTGCGAGTGAGCTAACGGAGAGATCCTGCTCAAGACGTTCGGTCCTTTATCCAGGTTCCCATCTGACTGCAGGTTCCCAGCTGGGTGTGTAATACATATGAAGTAAATAAATGCTGACTCATTCAGTGCAAAGGAAGCAAACTATTTTGACTTCTATTTGATGCACAAACTTTAATATGTGAGAGGATGCTCTGAGTGCTGTGAGTAAACTAACTTTGTGTACTGGTTTTGCTGGAGCAGCTGCAGGTTCAGGATGACTGTTGACCAGATGTAACTCAGTGACTCGTCTGCCAGTCTTCACCTGATCCGTCTGATCCTGGTACTGCCGCTGTGGACCACGTTAAGACAAAATGTCACAAAAGGCTTTGAAAGCTTTATAAATCATCTTAGCGTGCACATTTAAATCCATGGAGAGCCTCTCATAAACACGCAGAAGGTCAAATTATGTATATTTTAAAGGCAGACTGACTATGCTTGGTTTTATTTTATCAGGCTGTTCTGGATAGCGTCATATGGTATGGGATGTCATTATGGTACACTGATCTCTCCACACAGGTAAAATATAAGCTGCTGCGTTTAAGCTGCTCAGTCCACCAGTGGAGGTGATGGGGAGGACTGAAAACCTGTCAATCAATGACAGCAAAACATGTGATGGAGACATTTTTCTAAATGACATTATGAGGCCTGAGTTTAGCATCGCAGTGGAGGATTTGTAGCTGTTATATGCAAAATCTTTGTCGAGTGCTGCTGTTTATGAAGCTGCCTGATCTTAAATCTGTGTCACGAACATACGTCTGAAGCCAGTGTTAATGTGATCTGAATGGTTCCTGTACCTCAGCAGTGGAGATTCTCTTTTCCACTTCTTTGATCTTGTCTCTGCAGCCGTTTCTCGCTGCTTCCAGATCTTGATTTGGGAATCTGCAAAGCAGTCACACATCACAAATAAGCCTGAAAACATATCAGCTATGTCCAGTCCATTCCAACATCACTCGTCTCCTCTTTCCTGCCCTTACCTGTGTAGCGCTTCATCCAGTTTGTTCAGCAAAGCCTTGGCGTCTGCCAGTTCTCCGTAGAGGCCGTGCAAGCTCTGATCGCGATTGCTCTCCATTAACGACAGCTGGAGAAGCAACACAAGCAGAGTTAAAGGACGGGTCGTCATTATTTCAAGTCTGTTTCTGAGTCAACAATGCGCCCCAAAAACCTCTACCTGCAATAAATAACATGATATTAACCCTTTCATGCAATAGTGGTCACTACAGTGGACGGCTATTCAAAGGCTGTTTTCTTGTATTTGTGTCAGAGTTGATGGTAAACTTGCACATAAACCACGACATTGTACACTGATGTGTCACTCCATACCAAATTCATAAGTTAAAATGTATGTTGTATGTATGGACATGTAAAAAAAAAAAAGTTCAGTAATCTATTATTCATGCCTAAAGATGAATAAAAATACTTCAGAAAAAAATCCTGATTGGGGTTGTCATAATTCATGCATGAAAGGGTTAAAATAAACATTTGTTAATAAAACCGTGGAAATATGGAGCTGTGAAGGACTAAATGGACGAAGAGAGAGCTTCAATTCATTTTTAGAGACTTGAAAAACATCTACATATCTAGTCAGAACTTAGATGTATCAAAAGTGTAGGCAATACCTGAGCTGCGTTAGACCTCCTGGTGGCCAAACTGATCAAAGCTTTACAGCGTGTGATCTCATCCTCCACACTCATCTTTTCAGCTGCTAATTGATTGCTGGAGGAACAAAAAGGTGAGAAAGAGAATCTTAAAAAAATAAAAGAAAAAGAAACTTTCAATTTAGCTTCACTGCCCTGTCTTACCTCAGCTCTAAGAAATCATTCAGCTTGGCTTCATAGCTGGTTTTCTTCTCCTGGATGCTTTGGGCAAGTCTACAAATAAAAATAAAAAGACCACAAAATTGAGGAAATTCAGAGATTAATGTAAGAGCAGCCACGACAAAGAGACAATGATTTAAGGTAAGATTTAAAGTCTGACCTCCCTTGTTGCTCCACCAGCTCTTCCATCTCCTGCTTTAGAGACCTCAGCGCTTCCTGATTGGCTTTCTTCTCCTTCTGGTCCTTCTTCACCTCCTCCTCAAGCTTCTGTTGGAACAGCGTCAGCTCCTTATTGGTGACCTTGACGAGAGAGAAAGAAATTAATTAAAATACAGACACGTTACGTTTCAGCTCATCACATTTATAAATGTCAAGTGTATTGTAATCAAAACTGCATGTACTTGAATATTGGCTGTGATCTTCTGCACTTCCTCCTGTAGTAAAACGACGTCTTCTCTCTCGCCTATGTTTACTTTGTTATTTGTCATTTTCTTGATCTGCTGCTCCAGCGACCTGTTGCTCTTCTCCTGCTTGTTGATGTCACCCTGGAGAAAATGTGAACAGTAAATGACAACTTACTGTAAATACTGAAGTAATGCTAGTAAATCTTCATATTTTACATTGAATCCATGAAAGTGCAGTGACTTATAGTCTCTCTGACGTTAAGCACTTTGTGCAATACATAAGATTACTACTACACACAGTTTAATTGTTTCTGTGTTTTCTGTAACAACTGTGTTGATTTCTGTTATTCTAGTGTACTTACCTTTAAATATTTGTATATTATTTTTTATAAATGTACCTCAAAATTACATTTAATTATAGGGGAATGGTCACAGACCATATTATAAAGTGTTACTGAATATTTTAAGCTTCAGTAAATAAAACTCCACTTACAAAATACTTGCTATGAATCACACTGCTGGAGGTTTTCTTTCTATGGGAAAAACTGTGACTGACCTGGGACTTCTCAAAGGCCTCATGAAGCTCCGTATTCACCGCTACACTCCTCATGGCTTCCTGGCATGTCTGAGGCCACAGCAAACATCAACATTTCAGAAAGGCACATAGCAGTTTGCATTTATGTACATATTCCATTTAGTTAATTAAAAGAAACAAATGTGGTGTTGACCTGCACTGCTGCATGGCTTCTCAAAAAGATCTCATTGGTTGTCACAGACGTCTCCAAAATTGCATTAGTTTTCCAAACTCCAGGGTTAAACTCAGAGGGATCAAGATACAGATCCTCGTAGCCATTGGGTAAAAAGTTAGTGTCTGGTTCCTGATGATCACCGTTACTCCAAACAGAGTAGGGCCCAATCCCTGGCTGGTACGTGGGCTGAAAACCAGATGCATAAGGATTTGGAAGCACTGGATAGCCTTCAGTCTGTCCAGATGAAAAGTCATGCATATAGCTTGTGAAATTAGTTTCATCGCCTGTATACAAAACAGGAGACTCAAAGTTATTGTCCGGATCATATATTTCATCCAGATCGTCCAGGCTGGTTCCACTTTCAGTCTGCTGCAAGGACACGGCATGCTTGGCCAGGCCAATACACCTCCCGATCTTTATGAAGCGAAGGGAGTCCAGGAGGAATGGCTCGAAGCCCCCAGCTGCTTCGATCTTTAGCTTAGCCTCAGAAGGGAAATTTTCAAGTTCACCCACCAGCAGAGGGTCATCAGCTACCAGGGGACCATGCTCGTCCAAGATCTGAGCAAAGTAGCTGCAGGGGGAGAGACGCAGTCCAAATTTAACTTGCACTTACATATGCTCACATAAGAAAGTGTAACCCTAACCTCTTTAATGTGTTTGCACTTACTCATACAAACTCTCTTTTGTTGAGTCGGGGTTGTTGTCCAAAATATGTTTATAGTGACTTCTGTGTCTCCTGCTGTCATACTGATCCTCAAATTCCGCCACTTGGTCTCGAAGGTGGCTCGGCACAGTGAACGAATCGAGCGTGTCGAGGAACGATCTGTCGACAGAAAGCTTGATGTTACCAACAAGTTTCAGCTAAAACACAGTCTGCGTGTACATGAAGGCAAAGGAACTTACAAAGAATCATCTTCAAAAAACTCTTGGTCCCACTCATCCCTTGGATTACCACCTCTCATCCCAGACAAAACAATAACACCCTGAGGAGGAAACATTTTAGTGTGACGCCACATAAATTAATTCCCCTTACAAGCAACAACTAATATTGCAACCTCCAACCTTTGGCTCTTTCTGTTTCTTTTTCCGGCCTCGAGTCTTAGCTTTGATTGGAGAATTCTGAAGGAAGAACAATTCTGATGAGCATCAAACTAAAACTCCAGTTTAGTGTCGTCTACTCCACGTTTTGTTATTGAGAAAAATCAGTTCACTTTGAAAGGAATAGTTTGACATTTGAGGAAACTACTTGTGTGGAAGGTGCTGAAGGTTTCAGCAAAGACTTTATTTAAAGTCCTTTATTTTACCCCTTTAAAATGTAGCATTTACCTATGACCAGTTAAATGCTACATTATACTACTATAAAATCAACCTCGATTCAATTCAATTTTATTTATACAAAGCCGAATGACATCAACAGCCGCCTCAAGGCACTTTATATTGCACGATAAAGACCCCACAATAACAGAGAGAAAACCCAAAAATCAGACAACACCCAATGAGCAACCACGTGGCAACAGAGGGAAGGAAAAACTCCCTTTTAATAGGAAGAAAGCTCTGGCAGAATCAGGCTCAGGGAGGGGCGGCCATCTGCCATGAACAATTGGAGGCAAGGGGAGGGAGATGGGACAAAAGGCAGGTTGTGACAGTCCTGGTACTGCCAGAGGTTTCTTCCAACTAAAGGGGAGTTTTTCCTTCCCACTCTCACCAAGTGCTTGTTCACAGGGGGTCATCTGACTTTGGGGGGTTTTCTCTCTATTATCATAGAGTCTTTACCTATATTATATGAAACATGTTAATGTGAATGTTGTTCTGCTTTGGTGCTTTATAAACAAAACTGAAGTGGGTTGAATTGTGCATCATGTAACACTTCTAATGAAGAACAAGATTAAAAATCTGGAGCTAGAAATAAGCCTAATAGGTCCATTTTAAGCAACATGTTATTCTGCTTGTTATGTTATTCAAGATGTGAAGAGATTTCTTTCTTAAAACAAACAAAGCATAGAATTGGGTAATTGCTCCACTCCTGCTATGATACTGAATAGTAACCCAAATCAGATATCATCAATGCAAAAACACCCTAAATTATTGTTTTAGTGCTTTCCCCACCACCAATGTATTTCTGAAAATGTCAAACTAATCCTTTAAGTTTATGAACCTATAGCCAAATATATTTAGATTGACAAAAACCTTACATTTTGACTTTCATCTGACTTTTTTAATACTGAACAAAGCCCATCTGAAAAACAAACAAAATAAAAATTATGATGTAAACTGAAGGTTCTCCCAAACAAAAGTTAGTCGAGCTCAAAATACGTACCCAACATATCAAAATATTCATCCAGAATAGTGTGGCAGGAGACATAATCCTCCTTATGCTCGTCCATAGTCCAGATAAAGAGTCTCTTGTCATGTGCCGGGGCCTGTTTAAGGTATTCAGTCACAGTCAAACCAATGCTCGAAAATAACTCCGGGCTCGTGCCCAACTTTTCTATAATCATATCCTGCAAAGGTCCAAATTTTAGCAGAAGAGACAAGTCCAGTTGCTCCAAGCGTCCTGCATAGCGTTCAATGAAGCTCTGGGCTGCATTCAGACCTACAGAACAAACAGTATTCCATTAACAATACGAATACCTTTTAAAAAAAGCCACTTGTAATGCAACAGAAACTCTTCTAACACATATTTCAGAGTATCAGATTAAGTCAATAAACACCAACCTCCATCGTTGAGGCGATGCGCCCAATTGCTGAGTTTGGGATTTACGTTCACACAGCTACAGAGCTCTTGGATAAATACACGAGCCCAAACCCGGTTCTTCCTCTCCAGCAGCAGTTCAACAACTTGTCCTAAAGTCTCTAGCTGCTCCTGCTGCCAGTTCAGCATCCTTCCAGCTAGCTGGTTCCCCCTAGCAAAGTCCAGCTGCATCCAGGGTTTCAGACTGCTGAAGAGAACAGAAATATGGAGGCCATTCTCCCCCTTCAGAAGCTCCATGTTCTGGTTGATCTGCAGAAGAACTCGATCTCTGTACACTAACCACACTGAAACAAGGGAACCAGACAAACAGTGAATCAACATGTGTTTGGGTTGAAAAGACACTAAATGTAATTCTAACTAAAGGAAACCTTTTTTAATAAAGTTTTAACAAAGCTACAGGGGGCACCTTTCTGTTGACTCTGAGCTGCAGAGTCTTGTTGCTGTTGCAGAATCTGCTTATCCTCCTTTTCCTGAAAAGATCGTTTATGCTGCTTCCTCCTTAGCTTGTGCTCCTCCTTTGATTTTAACGTCTTCAGACTGAAAAGCAGCAAGGAAAAAGTACAGATTTTCAGAAAGCAGCTGCCTGTGAATATGATTCATAAAACTAAGGTCATGGTTCGATCCCCAGGCTCTGCTTGTTGAAGTATTCTGGGAAAGAGAATCAACTCTGAGCACTCCCTGTTGCATTCACTGGAATCAGGCCAGGCGTTAAGCACAAAATAATAAAAATACAGACAGTGTTCACTGAGACTCAAACTTGTCCAAGATTTTTAGTAAACACACTTAACTTCTAAGTTAAGACAGCCATCATTGGCTGTCGCTCACACTTTTGTAGCCGAGCTGTTTGAAATAGAAGAGCACTGCAGATACTGCAACACAAATTTTGAGCATGTCAGAAAACATCAGAGCCCGGTGTGGCTTCTTTAAATAAACGGGTTTCTTTTAAAGTCATTGCGATTCGAGTGTTTGAAAGCCCTTACTGGTCAGGGAAATCTTTGAGCTTGGCTTTAAGTGAACTGCCTGTACACACAGGACAGGCATGCAGATGAGGCAGCTGCTTTAAATTCAAGAGGGAGTTATTTTCAGTAAACCGGCTCACTGCTACAGCCAAAACAGCTGCTGATACTAAAGTATAAGCAAGAGTGCTAAACAACCACAACCTCTAGCTGGTAATTATTAGCTAGTAGCTACAGTTCCCAGTAACACAAACATCCAGGATGAACTGTGTGCAACTTCAGCCTCACCTTGTACATTTCTGATTCACCTTTGGCTTCTTCACAGTCTGCAGTTTGGGGACTGCAGCTTCAAACTGAAAGGACAAAAGAACTCAAATCAACAACAACTCTGACTCAGTTTCCCCCACCAACTCAAAGAGCTTTGGACCTCTCACCTTACACTTCACCACGCCCGTCGAACAATAGATTGTTATACTACAGATCTGTCCGATGCAGTCTGGAGTCAAACAAGCTTCTTGCAGCAAATCCTGCAACACAAAAACAACTGTTTGTTCACAGCTGGAAACTACAGCTTCATGGTATCAATAAAGCAACAGAATACACAGAAGGATGATGTAACAAGGTCTAAATTCACCTTTTCACTCTTTTCTGAGAAGGCTGACATTTTCAGGGTCTTCCAACACGTGACGTGATATTCAACTGTGCAGTGCTCACAGCAGCATATCCGAATGAAGCCCTTCATAAAGAAGAAAAAACATTATGGTTTCTATCTTTTCTTTCTTTTATACTGTGACAAATTGACTGGATGCTGGTTACTTTAAAATCTGGATCAGTGAAGTAGATTTCAGCTTTCACTGAGCAAAGACATTTGTCAAGGCGACAAATGGCATCAGGAATGGGAGGAAACTTGCACAACTCTATAGCATCTTCCAGAATATCCTAAAAAGAAAGAAAACATGAACGATGCTTGATTCACATCACACAGTTGTTCAAGTATAAAGCACCCGAGGACTCACCTTGAAATAGTCTGGCTGTGTTTCTCTGACAATCACTTTTGTTAAAGGCCAGGTGAGTTTACCAGGTGTTATTTGATTCTTGACCATCTGCAGGGAATCTAAAAACTGCTCCAGAGCTACTGCAAACCTGTCAGAAGCAGAAGAATCCACACATTTTACAGTTTGAACATGCAAAAGTCACAATCAGTGACAAAACTGTTGTTAACTGATGTTATTTGTGTACCTGTTCTCTCTAAGATACAGCTTGCCGAAGGCGTAGTAAACCAGACACTGAAACGTCCTCTCGTCATATGATTTGATCTTCTCCAGCAGTTTTTCTGCTCCTGTCAGCTCCTACAAAGGAACAATAACCACATATAAAGTGAATGCAACAAAGGCCTCATATTATATTGCATTTAAAGTGTCTTTGTTCCACTTTGCTGCTGAAAACAGTTCCTGTCTTAATTGCTTTTTTCTACATAACAACGCTTCTTTTTGCAACAAGGATGTATGCTGGCATAGCTGTAGTCACTAGTGCAGAACGGAAAAAAGAAAAATTGACCACTTTTGCTTAAAACTTACCTCCGGCCGGCCAATCTGTGTCAGGGCTGACGCATGGCCAAACAGTAACAACAGCTCATCTATTGTTGAAAGTCCAAGTTCCTAAGAAGAAGAAAGGAAATTAATCATTCTGCTGAAACTGCAAATGATCTAAAAGGATTAACATTAAAACTTTTGTTTCTAGAAAGGATCCGTGTGGTGTGAGAGATGCGGAAAAGACAAAAATTGGTACACAACACTGCAAATCTACAGATAAACCAAAACTACTGACACATCTTTTTTGTATTTGGACTTTATTGGGAATTCAAACAAAGATTACCTTGGCTGTTACAGTTTCCAGTAAGGTCAGCGCCCTGCTGAAGGCCTGCTCTGCGTTGCGGGTACGGAGGTCAGCCATTGCAGTGTGAGCATCCTCCACCAAAGATCTGAACTCTTTCAATGTGTCGGCTTTACCGTCAACCACTACCTGGCTCTGAACAGAGAACGGCCACTTTATGTAATGGTACTGCTGATGACTTTGAAGCAGTGCTAAATGTGAGAAACGTACCGGTTTTTCAGGATGACTGGTTTTGTTCTTTGATTTCCTCTTTGCTGTGGCGTTGGATGCTCCCTTTTCACTCTTCGAAAGCGGCTCGCTTCAGAACATAATTTTTTAAACATTTTTAGTCAGTTATAAATTCCCCTGCTGAAGTTGTTTTTCTGTTTGAC
Organism: Pelvicachromis taeniatus; assembly: GCA_015108175.1. NCBI lineage: Eukaryota > Metazoa > Chordata > Actinopteri > Cichliformes > Cichlidae > Pelvicachromis > Pelvicachromis taeniatus. The sequence continues at coordinate 24,213 of VURO01050397.1, read as the reverse complement.
AGTACTGTCCAATGGAGCCAAAGGTTGTGGTGGAAAAGGCTTAAACAGAGACATAGTTTTTATGGGTTATTAATAGGAGTGTTTTTACCAACCTTTTAGATGGTTTAAGGTCTTTACTGTTGCTGTTTTTCTGTGCACTCCTTTCAGTTTTTCCTTGACAGAGAATATCAGACTTTAAAGTGAACCTTTTCTGCTTTTTCCTCATTTCCTGTCTTATATGCACACAATCTTGCATAAGGTTCATATTAGACATACACAAAATTCTACCTAACGACATCCGTGAATATACAGGTCATCTCTGTGAGCCCCAGAGCTCGGTGCCTCAGACTGCTTTAAACTGACAGGGACAGAAGGGGAGTCGAGCAGTTTGTTTCAGCCAGAAGATGGACTGAGTGGCTGCAGCGAGGCCCAGTTTATGTTGAATAAGGAATATATTCAGTTGTTACTCAAGGAAAGCCTAATCTGTGTTCTGATCCTCCTAAGAGGAAGCAAAGTTTCACCATGATTCACTCACGTGAATGCAGTCATGTTCGAGCAGCTGAGTAACAGCCACCAAGACAAGAAGAGATATAACCAATATCTGGAATATAGTTATATCAACACACTTTTAGAAGAGACCAAAAGGTCCTATGACTTTCTCCACTTTTTTAAAAGCTAAGTTGAGTAATCTGTCCTCGAACACCATCAATAACACCTCCACTTCTGATTGTGAGTGCTGTCAGGAGTTAATCAACAGTCTGTCAGAATCACAGCTGATGGGTTTTACTGATTTTTGGGAAGAAAAAAAAAACAAATAATATCTGAATTCACTGCAACAGAGATGCGATGCTATTCATGTCATCGACTGCAAATTAGCCTCAATCTGCATCACTGCAAGGACATCGTACATAATGTCACATCATGTGACAATTTAGTAATAAACTTCAAAATAAGCCCCAGAGCATACTGGAATGTGCAATTATATAAAGACAGAAAAAACAAAGGAAAAAACAAAGAACACACTCACTTGCCTGCTTGTCCATGTTTACTCCCTGTCAACACACAAATAAAATATCAACTCTGAAATTAAGCAACAAAAAAATTGTAATTTAAAAAAAAAATTATAGTAAAACTGAGAGCTGCAATTTTCCTCATCTGAATGTTCTTTTAAAACCACCACAATTAAAATTAAAATAGATTTTTTAAAAATGAAGCAAAAACCAAAATCAAGGTTAGGTTAAATGTAAATGCTTAAAATAAAAACGTAACTGAAAGAAAGAAAAAAAACATTACAAATATAATTGTTACTCATTTTCTCTCTTGCCACTTCCTCTTTTCTTTCACTTATAAGCTCTTCTGTATTAAAATATTAAGAATTTCACATTTCCCCTTTTATCTTTGACCAACAGACCTAAAACTAAAGTTTTATGATTACAAAACACAAAAACAACCGGTCAGAATTATTGTTTATCATTTATCAATAAAACCCAATCTATAAAAGATTTCATTCATTTACTTTCTCGACAAAAATGCTTAAAAACCTCATTCTTACCTAACAAACTAATGTATTACTCTGCTTTTCTGACAACGGCAAATGATGCGTTACAAACCTTTGGAGCCGTGCTGGCAGATGGATTACTCTTATGTGATGTAGTCGTGACGCCGAGTCCTAAACTGTGAAGAAAAAATAAAAGTGCATGAAACAGGAGTTTTATTAGCGGTTATTACAAAGTGCACAAAGCACATACATACCTTTGACCTTGCTCTAGTGGTCCAGCTGAAATCAGAGCACAGAAATATCAGTTTGAGTTTGGAGGGAATAGGAAAGATTCATTTTCCACTACAACCAATAACGAGATCTTAATTGGTAGCTAAAAAGCGGAAACATTCAACAACAACACAAAAAAAAAACTAAAAAAAATAACCCTTTACAATTAGCCAGTATAAGAAGACAGTGTTTTTAGCTTTACCTGAGACATATCCTCGAGGTGGGTCTGGATGTGCCATTGGATGTGTTGTTGTGTATTTGCAAAGTTGTGCTTCCAGATCTTTGACTCCCTCGTGGCCATCTTTACACAGCACCTGGGCCAACTTGTTTGCTTTGATTGCCATTTCGTACTGTCCCAAGGAGAACAAGGCCTCACAGTACCGGTAGTGACCCTGCATAAAAACAAGGATGATTTCCTCATTCACAACAGCTGTTTGCTCACACAGTTCACATAATAGTGCTCAGTGTGAACCAGCTTAGTCAACACCTTCTATGTTTCTTTCCATTTGCTGTTCAGATAAGGTACTATACACTGAAGCTAAACACAAAGTTGGACCAACCTGATGCCACATTCTGGAGGTTATAATTTAAATAGTACTGTAAATGTTGCAGGTCACTAATAATATGACAACAATAAAAGCAAAGGTAAGGCTTTCAAACCTAAGAAGACCGTTGCACCTGTCAAGCATGGTGGTGGCAGCCTCATGCTCTGGGGCTGTTTTGCTGCTACATTGCACAGAATGGATGTAATAATGAAGACAGACAACTACTTCCAAATTCTTCCACTTCACCTCAAATCAGCAGCTAGATGTTTGAAGCTTGAGCTGTGTTTCCCAGCAGGACAATGTTCCCAAACACACATCAAAACTGGTTTTGGAATAGATAAAGGAGGCTAATGGGCCCTTCCCAAAGCCTCGACCTCATCTCCATTGAAAACTTGTGGTCTAAAGCTGCTTTAAAGCTGGTTCTGTGCCAGAAAACCAGCCAATTTAAATGAACTCTACCAAGAGAGGTGGTCTCACTCATTGATGGCTACTAAAAGCATCTGGTCACAGTGCAACTCGCAAATCTGAACTCAGCAGAAATTAAAGCAAGATGGTGAAGCAGAAATTAATTTTACTACCACCCACACCAATGCCCATGATTGACTCACAACATTACAAACAAAGATTATAAAAGAGACAAGTACCTTTGCCCACAGAGGTTCAATCAGAGTAGCACGTTTTCCATCGGCAACTGCTTTCCTAAAAAACAAAAAGTTTTGAATGGAAACAATCACGAGTTTGCGACTTGCTCTGCTTCTATCACAAAAACAATCAGCCCACAGGAGGCAACACACCTAAGTGTGGGTGTGACATAGTTTTACGACACGCACAGCTGCAAAGTGAAAGCTTTTATGACGAGTTGTTTTCAGTAAGTTTCAGGCACAATTTCAACTTCTTCCAACATACACAGAGAAGAGGATCAAATATGGAGAGGTTAAAGCTCCAACAATGTTGGTTTTATACAAAACTAAAAAAAAAAAAAATCTAACGGGTGAGTTTCTGCGTGTGGTTGTTATGAGTAAGTGCTTCCAACACTTGCTTTTTGCAGTATCAGTTAAGGGTAATAATTTCCTCATGTGTATTTGAACTAGATGGAAAAGCTTTTAGTACATGTATGTTTTTTATTTGCTGAGGTTATTCTTCAGTTGATGGCACTTCTTTCTTGGTTGAACACAAAAGTGCCAGCCTAATAGCTTTTTAAAAAGTTTCAGTTAAATGTTGACTTTAGATCAACCACAGATCAATTATATCAATAGGTTAACAGCGCTGTGTTGACATATTCGGAGTTACATTCACTTTTTATTCCATAACTACGAGACAATAGGGGTTGGCGATACAGCCTCACAATTATAAGATGATGTTTCAAGGAAATTTGTAATTATATTTACGACAACATAGGGGAAACAAAACCTGAACAACACTTTGATCCATTACTGCACCCAGAAAGAAACATTTATTAATGAAGATGCATTGAAAGGCATTTTTCATTCTTTTTCAATTAGTTAATGTCTCTGATGACACTCCCTAATTCAAAGTGCGAGTCTACATAAACACGGTTCCAGCAGCAGCACTATTGTGCAATAGTAGTGACTTAGCACAACTCAAATATAAACACCGTCATAACCTAGGTCGCGTTTTCACGGGACATTTTTATTTAAAGCATAAAATAAGTGTTTACTACTTTAACAACAACAACTAAATTAACTTTACCTTGTAACTCTTCTGAAGCCTGCACAGTAGCGTCACATAAGAGAATTGAAACTGATGAATATGGTCTACCTAGGATGTTGTGGCTGCTTAAATCGTTTCCTGTCATGTGGAACAATGACACCAGCCAATGCTCCAGCAATGCTCAGCCCAGTCATTTGTTTACTTTGGGTCTCACGTCATCAGCTGCTAGCACCTCCTCCTCACTTGCCATTACAGCCTGGTTGTAACCCACAGTGTCTTTCTACCTCAAGTGGTGGAAACACTTGAGGCATTGCTAAATCAATCCATCCTAAAATTACAGTTTGATATCACTTAAAACTATACCGCTGTTATGGCAGAGCCCTGATCTAAACCGGACATTTATGTGTTTTTATCTACGCTAACCATTAATGAGGTTCAGAGAATGTAAGACAATACGGTGCCAGGTAGGCTATAAAGTACACAAATACACAAAGATCAACAGGAAACATACAATGCTTAACAAACCTATTAGACCACTTGTCATAAAATTAAGAGCACAAAATATAATAGAAATAACCAAATTCATATTTTTTTACATAAATCTGAGCCAGAGAAATGGACATCTCTGAGAAGTCAGAAATTAATCAAGCAAAGCATTCAACAAACAATTAAGAAAAAAGAAAGATGATGAGTTTTAATATTTTCCTCAGCTTTTTAGTGTAACAGAAAATTAAAAAAACTGATCAACAAAAATTATATTTTAGCTTTAAAAATAAGATTTTGACTGAAGAAATTGCGTACACTGGTGGATTAACTGCTACAGAAATATACAAATTACTTTGGTAATTACCAACACTGTTAATTTAAGGCATCTGTGAGTTAAAATTTACAACCTTACTTGCAGTGGTGGTGAAATAAATTTGTTAAGCATTGTGTTTTGTGCTCTTTTTCAAACAAAAAGGTGGTGTGTGCTCCAGAATGAGTGGTACTTACAGATATTTCTTACACCTGATAAAGGATAGGGCTCGGTTTCCATAAAGTTTATGATTGTCAGGGCTGGGAAGAGAAATCAATTCATTTCAATTACAAAAGGCACACCTGCTTTACTTTTTATTGGACAGATACATAGAACGTGTTTTTTGACTTATTTCCATGGATTAAATACACTCAGTGACAAGCAACATATTTATGTTGTATTAAGAAATGTACAGCCACAGTCACATAGGCTGGCCAACAACACCCTGGCAACCAGTGGTTGCTAGGGGGAAAAAGTGGATTTCCCAAACTGGTTGGACAGTGGTTGCTGGAGGTAAAACTTTACCAACCAGTCAAGGCGAATATACATTTTTCCCTAGAAACCAGTGGTTGCCGAACAGTCTCTTGGCATGTGTGACTGACACCTTATCCATCTCATCATGATGGTGCTGCAGTGTTCATAGAAAGTCGTAAGAGAAAGTATTACTTACTAATATTCGATGGCTTTAGAATAATTCGTCACTGCTTCTTCATATTGCTGTTTCTCAAAGTGCTCGTTTCCTTTCTTCTTCATCTCTTCACTTTTCTGGGGGAGGAATATATTTTATTTCCACTGGTGGTAGAGTTAAATGCATTCAAACACAGGAGGAAAAAACAAACAAACAAACAAAAACAGCATTAACTCTAGTGAGAAAGCACATTAAATTTAAAGGGTGTTAACTTAATCGCACAAGTTATTAAGCGTCTGAGGTTGTTTTCAAGCATGTTACAGCAAGCAGACTGCCTGCTGGCTCTACTATGAAGCAGGATTTGTGACTTTTATTATTGTCACCAATCTAAATTGTTTGATGTGTTACTTGCCATGCAACAATATGATCAACATTCATTGTGTTTAAATTTACAAACTTGAAATCTATATTTATTTATAATTATGTGCCTTTATGTCCATGTTTGAACTCTGAAACTTAACTGCACACATAACTGGCTTGACTTCAAGAGTCTGCAGACAAAAAAGTGATACACTGATGTTGAAACACCATAAAGGCGGAGTTAGAAATGCTGTTAAACTATTACTACTCCCACAAATTTTTTTAAACAGTAACTCACTGATGACTGTAAAAATGTAACTACATTTGCTCAGTAGCAGCAGCTAAACAGGCCCAAAAGAAGTGGGGCAGGGAGAGAGGGTAGAAGTGTCTGATCATCAATAGGTTTTAATCTGGGTTTCAAGTCACTTTGCCCATTGTGGTCTTTGGTTCTCCTTTCCTTTGTTTGCAAAAAAATTAAAATTAAAATAAAAAATCCACTACAGGAAAAATATCCCTGATATTCCGAACCCGTCACCTCTCCCGGTAAACGCTGTCGGCATACCAGAAGCTTGTTTATCATGAGTATCTAATCAGCTCGACTCTACTCATTCTTGGTCATTATCGCAACGCAACCAAAAGTCCCGTGACGTCATCTGTATGAAATACAAGCAGCAATGGAGCGTCCTCCATTGTCAGAGCAATGATATAAATGCTGCTCGGTTTGGGGCTTTTTGCCAGACCCAGACTCGGGGTCCAAGGTGTTGGTTTTTGTGCAGCCAAGTCTCTCGTGGGTGGGGAGAAGGAAAAACAGTGTGATGGCTCTTACCTCAACACAGTAGTCTGACGGACGAGCCATCAGTTCACTCATTCTCCTCTCTGGGCTGCTACCCATTCCCTGAATAAGCCTGGCATCTGAACAAAACCAAGAAAAGTGTCACCTTTTAAAACACTACCACTGCTGAAGTCAAAGAAAATTATCAACAAACCAGTTAACTGTTTAGAAAAAGGAAATAAGTATGAATATCACAGAGCCAACACATAAGGATACCCACAGGAATTACTAGAGCTGAGCACACAAAAGCAGATACTGCGTCTTACACTCTGTGAAGATGAAGTGGAGAGCTGTGAAGCAGGTTTGTCCAGAGTTGAGCTCAGTCATTCGCTTTTGTACATCAGGTTCTCCTGTTCGCAGCAACCAGTGAAACGCATCATCCAAGACCTCTGCATTGCGCTGGTTTAAAACAAAGTCACCACACCATCACACATAAGCACTGTTTGTGTTATTTTTACCCATTTTGGAAAAAACATAACAGAAAATACACTGCATGTGCACAGATGAATGTCAAACATCACCAGACTTTTAACATTCACCTGTCAGAAACCGAATGGAAAAACTGGTCACTTTTTGGAGCTCTTTCATTTATTTATTTTTAAAATCACCTGACAAACTTCCAAAATCAATAATTACAATACTTTTTTCCAAACTCACCAAGTTAAGCCTGTTGCTAAGTAGAACAATATGTTTTGACTCGTTCTTTTTTATCTGGGAGAGAGAACAAACAGGCAGCTGTTAGAGAGAAAACAAGACTTACAGACTTATAATCTTATCTCTGTGTGTCCGACTGACACATTTAACTTACAAATCCTCTCTCCAAGGCCCTGAAGATCGTTTCCACCATTTCTATCCTTCTTATGTGCTTTAAATTTATATCGTTGTGGTCACTGAAAAGAGACAATTACACATTATTTTAACAGCCTAAACACTGATGATGAAGTGCTATTAACTCCAGGTAATCGTGAGAAGCAATCTTGCTTACTTTGGGCTGATTAGACCTATTTCAATAGCCCAGCGAACAGTAACGCCCTCATCACGCTGCAGCAGAGTGGGAAGCCAGAAGGAACAAATTTTCATCCTCTGCACTGCTTCTCTTTTTTTCTCAACAGGGATATCATACCATCGGTTAAAAATGTCCTCTGGAAACAAAAACATGGAAAAGAACGATGCAAAGTGTTGAGTGATGGCAAACAGAAGATGACACCACATCATAGGATCATTATTTTTATCTGTTCGTTTTAAAAAAGGAAAATATATATCAATTTTTTTTAATTCAGTGATTATTACTATTTTTGAACAACTGAACTAAAAAATCAATTACTTGACTGTTAAATCCAGACACAACTAATGAATACAAGAGGAGTTTGTAACCAAATAATCCACATTTCACAAGTTTGCACTTTTCATAAAATCACCTGATTCTGTTATGAAATATGAGCAATATGAGAACACATGTTGCTTCACTGCAGCCATTTAATAGCATCATCACTAAGACTCATTCTACAATAGTAGTGGGAAAAAAAAAACTCAGTAAAAAGTACATGTAACGAAATATATGTACAGTATATATGTAACAAAAACCAGTAATTGGTCTAGGTCATAACATAGGACTACAGTGATTAAACTTAATATATAATTTAAGCTTCCTCTATCATTCTCATTGTTACATTTGTACTGGAGAAGCACTGCTTTATACAGTTAGATCCATAAATCTTTGGACAAACACTAGATTTTTGTCATTTTGCCTCTTAGCAGCAGCATCGCTATGAATAAAGTAATCAAGATGTGACTGAAGTGCAGACTTTCAGCTTTATTTCAAGGGAGGGAAAAAAATTCACAGAAGTATTGCATTAATTTTTATATACAGGATAGGGCTGCCACAAACGATTATTTTGATAGTCGACTAGTCACAGATTATTTTTGAGATTAGTCGACTAATCACATCATGCATCCACTGGATGTAAAAACGTACAGCTTATTGCACCAGCATGCATCTGCTCTTATATAACTATCATTAGCTTACAGCTTTGAGTGTTTAGCTGTAAGTCTCATCTCCCAGCTTGATGCGCCCCTCGCCGACAGCTGTGCTAACTAAAAAGAAAGATAAGATGATATTAAATTTGAATGAAATCTGCAGATTGAAGTTTAATAAACTCAGCCGTCTGCTCCTTGTTATCTAAAATATAACAGGACACCAGAGTGTCCTTTTATATTTTAATCTCAGCCAAACCGATTTACTCAGGAACAAATAAAATACTAAAAAAAGCCAAACAATAACATTTAAGTCATCTAAGTAACTTATATATCATGTTTAACCTGAGTAGCGAAAGACGGCGGTGAGTGGCCGTGAGTCCGGTGTTCTCACCGGCTATACTGAGCCTTGAACCCCGGCTAGCTATCGAGCTTGTGGGTAACAGACGTCTCGAAAACTAAATTAAATTAAACTAAATTAAACGTAAATTCTGGGACACAGCTTCTTCTTCTTCGGGGTTTAACGGCAGCTGGCATCCTTGTACATGCAGTGCTGCCATCTTCTGTTTCAGTCTGTTATTACACTCTTAACTTATTTGCGTCTTTTGGGATGTTACAAAGCTTCAAACGACGCTTCGACTATTAAATTAGTAGTCGACGATTTTGATAGTCGACGTAATCGTGACTAGTCGACTAATCGTGGCAACCCTAGTTTATATATATAGCCGATAAATGTAATGTCGGTTTTTCAGGCATTACACAGACAGTGCAATTGAGAAAATTACCAGCAGAGGCATGAAAAAAGATTACTTTAAACCCTTGTTTCATTTTTGGCTGGAAATACGCTTTTTCACTGAAAATGGGAAAAGTGTTTTTGTGATTGTACTTTCTCTCACACTGAATCCACGTGAAGACATGTTCAGTTTTTATTTGTGTATACAAACCCCTCAGATTCGTCAAGCAACCAAGCACCTAAATGCATCCAAACAACAACTAAAAACAAGCGGAAACAAGGAAACTGAAGGATTTGCTGCCAGTGAACGTGTATGTGTGCTTTTTGTGTCTGTGCGTGTCTGTGTGTGTGTGTGTGTACCCTTCCCAGCATGGCAGGTGTGCCTAGGCTTCAGCACCATTACAAGTCTCATAAATACCACCTGACACCGTTGCAGCAGGCAGGCTTCGATATAAAACTCTCCTCCCGTGGCGTGCAGCCCTTCAGCACAATTATATTATACCACACTTCAGGGGAAGAAAGCTAGACTGCCCAGGACCTCTTAACAGACCGAGCTGGTCTGAGTAAACATGCTTTCTTTCAAGTGGAGTCCTCTGACTCTTTTCCCCTTCTTCGAAGGCACAAACCTTCTTTAAAATGACCTCATGAATTCATTAGACTTGACTTTCTTGTTTTGGTATTTTTAAAACAGGATGCTTCTCGAATTTGCAGTGTCCACTGCCACACTTTCTTATCTGAAATTCCCACCCTGTCCAAAACGCATACTCAACCTTACTGCATACACTTCCAGAACCGGTGTGTGTAAATCCCATTCAGTCATGCTTAACAGAAAAATCAACACTGTGCAGGCCACGGTGTTTGGAACTTTCAAAACTCTGAATCCATAAACTGTTTTAGAAATTCAAGTACATTATCAGTCAGAAGGTGTTATAATTATAAATATTTGTCTGCATTCTCTTTGTTCAGATCCATCTCTGCACTGTTTGTTCCTTTGCTACCTCGCCTGGATGGCATTTCAGTCGAATGGCGTTCTGAATGCGCTTGACATTTTGTTAAACTGCGTTCGGAAGGTCCTGCCTGTCCCTGTGTTTTCCTTCCCCTCCTCCCTGCATTGTGTGACTGGGTAAATAGGCAGGCATGCACACACGCACGCACGCACGCACGCACACACACACACACACACACACACACACACACACACACACACACACCTCACAGAGTACCTATACATCTGGGGAGTTTGCTTTGTACGGCTGCAAGCTGAGGATTATGCCTTTGTCTTTACTGCCTACCACGCACGGAACAGCTTTGAGTTGTTTATTTTTGATGTTTTCCCTAAACACACCTGTAAAAGAAAAGTAGGGTAGCATCTCATTATGCTCTCCAAACAAGGCAGTATTTTCCACGGGCTGTACAGGGAGGATCACTGCTCAGTCCTTCTTGTGTTCAGACATTAGGAGCTGCAAATCGTAGGCAGAACTACGTTTTAAAGCACAAAATAAGACTAATTGATCTGCTTGTGTGTACAATAATAGATAATCTAAGACACTCGAAATGTTCTTAGTGCTGTGAGAACTGAGCCTTTCAAATTTACACTAAACACACTGGTGTTGTGTCACAATTCGAAACACTTTAGTAAGTACTTCCCATGCCATCTCCCTCCATCCGAGAGGTTCAGCTGAACTTGAAATCTAACAGTGGAAAGCATATGGATGTTGTTGCCTTGCTTCATTTTTCTAACACTCAAACATGAAGCTGTCCTCAGCAGTGCCAGCTTCTGTGGTGCCTGGGCACAGTCTCATCTCCCAGCTTGATGCGCCCCTCGCCGACAGCCGTTCAAAGAGAGCTAGCTAACCGTTCAGCATCCAGACGGCAGCGGCTGGTCTTCATTTAGTTTGGACAGAACCCCCATGCCAGGGGAGGCTACGTGCCAGATTGCTGCCTGAAGAGCTTGCAATGGTTGCTGCCAACTCCTGACATACAGTAGATGTGCGGTATTGTGCTGGCTGTGCCAAAAATACTGTGGGCTGATTAAGTAATATGATGTAAGATGGTGGGATGGTGTGAAGCAGCCTGCTGGATGTGAAAGATGAAGATATCGTTAGTCGGGAACGGCTGATGGAGCTGGAGCTGCATCCATTCTCCATCTGCGTTCTGATTATGAGATTAGGCCACCGACTGGATACACCGACCCATTCACCAGGGCTTAATCTGTGAGGAAGACGGGACTGTGCAATAACACAGAGGGACTAGTGCAGTAGCTAAACTGAAATGACATTACTAGATTATATTTATATGATATTTTATATTTAAAATGTTTAAATTCAAATCAGTAAGAGTGGTCTTGGTTGTAAAATAGGGTCTAGTTTGTCTAATAATCACATTAAAGTAAAGATCAAAACTGCTTTTTTTTTTTGCCAGTGTACAGAAGTTTAACTACGCATTTAATCCCTGACATGTCTGATATAAAAATAATTGGTGCCATCATTTGTTTGTCCATCAGAGCAGCTCTGACTGGTGTTTAGAGCACTCTCAGCACTGTCTGCAGCATATGTAACAGAATAGTGTTACTGTTGACGTCCAGTAAACTTTCTCATGGTAGGCTGATGACTAGTTAATAAAAAGTGACCAGCATTTTCCATTTGCAACAAACCCCTGAATCGGCCAAATGCATGCTGATTAAGACAATCAGTAAATATATCAGGAAAAAAAATAGAATTGGATTACCCTCCAAATATCCAGTAACAATTGAACAAAGAACCAGGGACAGTGCACATTAATCAGCAGAACCGTAAAACTGCCCGTGTTAGCCAAATGCCTCATTTTCAACGCTTGTCCCATGGCCAGATGTTAACCTAGCCATTTTAACAACCTCCTTATGTTACTCTACCCTTAAGGAAGTGGTGCTACGAAGCTAAACGAACTGGCTGTGCGCTTATTCTGAAGCAAACATTTTGAGTGACGCTGCCGTACCGTTGACCTTCGTTTGCCCAGACATCTGAGGGCAGCAGTGTGATCCAAGAATATTTCTGACATGACAGCAATAGCCATTTGTGCTCCGGCATGCTTACCCTGAAGCTGAGGCCAGTCCCACACAATGACTGTCTCAGTGTTAATCTGGGCGCTCAGTTTAGTGTAGCCTAGTGAAGCACAGCATGGATACAGAAATTGCTTGCGGCACTACACCCCTCTACCCTAAAGGCTAGCTCTCACAGAGACACAGCTAAACACACAGATGTCATGTTTTTTGCACATCACAGAGCTCAGATTTTGCTGATGCTAAGCAGCACTTTGTAACCAGCACAGTCCTCCGACCCATTTCCGACGAAGTTTTGTGCCAGTGAGGGGAGCGTGTGTGATTTGAATACTGAGCAGGTGAGAAGGAAAATGTTGGGCGAGCTAGTGGAGAGTACAAAATGACCACAGCAGTGCAGCGGTACCTGCTGGGGCATAAATCAGGCTCACCGATATTATTATGGATAAGACGGAAGTGTTTTTCCTGGTCAAACTCGGTGACCAATGTAAGGCAAGAAAGGACATGAATTATGAAGGCAGGACTTTTCCAAGTGTACAGCCTAAAAGCAAGGTGAAGGGAAAAAAAGATTTATGGCTTAACTGTAAAATAAGATAGTGAATATAAATACCTCGTGATTCTGTTAGGCACCTGTGGTGAATGACACACTGGAGGAGAAAACGTCCCTGTGCTGCGAGCTCGTCAGCCAGTCAAGAATAGGTTTGGCAATATAAATGTTTGCATTGCAGCATCTCCATGAGAACAGATGCTGGAGTTTTATTGATCAACAGTGTGATTAGCTGCATGCTTCAGCAATACCTGATTTGGCTATTGGATATCCTTTGTCTTGCACCAGTAATACACCAGGGCCTAATGGATATTAAATTTGTCCCTTATAAAATGGAAATGAACCACAGCATGTCTTACAAAACGGAAAGCACAGATTTAAAAAAAAGTCGTCCAAGTGGCACACGTTCAAGAAGCTGTCAACCACAGTTTTTCCCATTATATTTAATGGCAATTATTACATTATAAATGTTTCTAATGCTGTGGCTGGCCGGCAGGGAGAAGAGCGCTATAGGCGATTGAAGACTTAATAGGCGAACGTTAATGATATTTTTAGTGTGCTAACCTGCATCAGTCTTAAAAGGAAAGGTCAGTGGAGACAGTATTAACATGTAAAGCAGAAACCAGCAGAAGTCAAGTGTTTTTCCATCCGTTGTGTTTTCACTTTCCAGTAGCCCTTTGTAGCTTTTCCAGACAGCTTCACATGAGGCCGTAGATGACGGGCGGCTTGATTGAGAGGATATTAACCTTGTTGCACCTACCAGGGACTGAACAACCCCCCACTCACAGGGTAGAGTGACAGGAAAGATGGAAGCAAAAGAAAGGGGGCTGGGCTTTCTGTTAAAGGGTGTAAGGAAGTACTGCACGAACAGTTTGAGGCACAATGAGTTCTTCTTCTTGCACATGGAGGTTAGAGGTCAGCAGCAGCTGCATATCTGCCTCTCAGCTGGAAGAAGAAGAGGTTTTCCATCAAGGACACTTAAGCATTTTGGGTGTTTGAGGGGTTAAACCAGCTGTTTGGGTTTCTCCCAACAACATATCTGTACTCACAGTCCAATTCCTGATGACCGTGCAAACTGGCAGACATAGTAGAGAGAGAGAGAGAGACGGAGCCTGAAGAGAAAGCTGCAGGAGAAAACCCGTTCCCAGAGAGCGACTGAAAGTACGAGCCGGTTGTGTTGTTGTACCAAAGTATGTAAATAACAGAGCTTCACGCTTAACAGGCATTGTGTCCTTTTGTCACGTTCCACCTGCATCATTATCAGCATCATACTCACATAAATAATTGTACAAAACTACTCAAAAAGAGCCATTTGTGATCACTGTGCATGCAGACCTGCCTGATTGTACAAAGATGAATATCTCATGATATGGGCCAAGGAACAAAAATGATGCACAAGAATAGAAAAATACTTTAATGTGTGGCTGGCTTGTTTTGAGCAGGCAGAATTGCTCCACAGCAATTTTTCCCCATTTTTATTCGTCTCCCAAATCCCTGCTGAGTCACACGTAATATTATTGTTGTATATTTGAGTTTTTGTAGTTTAGTTTTCAGTTGCAAATCACGTATACTATTATACAAGCTATTGATGGAGTCTCTCTTTAAATTCATTCAAACATGTGGGCTCATCGAGACCTGTGTAATCAGTATGGCTGCTTTTCCCAGCTGCGATGTGATGAACTGCTCTTACACTCCTCTTTTTAGATGCTTTCGATGGAGTTTCATTGTCATGTAAATGAGGGTTGAAATGTGATTAGCTGTGAAAGTGACAGAGAAATGTCATCTGACTTTACTGATACGAGACACGATTCGTCGCTCTATTGTTCTCAGGGTGAATCCAGAGGTTGAGAGTCAGACACAAAAATGTGAAAAACACCGTGGGGTGAAACTACTGGGTCAAACACTAATGCTGAGCCTCGACTACACAGCGATGACCTAGATTTACTCTCACCAGTATCTGTCACTCCAGCAGAACTGCAGAGGCTCCTACGGGACTGCAAAAACAAAGGACAAGTCCACAGTATCGTCAATTCTTTATGAAAGTGTCGTCCGCTACACAGCTGCCGGTTTGTTGTGTGTTTTGCTGATCGTAATGCAGCAGCTGTATGGAAGGGAAGGCACATTTCATGAATCTGAGGCTGGAAAATAATAAAGTCGAGGACTTCCTCTGCATGTACACCAGAGGCTGCATTACACAAAGGTCCTATGATAAGTTAACGTCGCTCAGACACTTAAATCATTTCAATGAATAAAGACTTGTTTTTCACTGTGTTTTGTTGTAACAATGACCTAATGTTAGGAAGAGTATGTTACCTATAATACTGCTGGCCAGAAAACATCAACAGAAAAGATCTTTATCCTCTGGAACGAAATGAGTGAGTATGAGACCTCGGGATAAGAATCGTCCCGTGCACTGGAACAGCACGTGTCCAGGCTTATCAATTCCTTTTATCAATTCTGACATGTTTTTCTGGCACATTGGAAAACATGCAAGCCTCTGTTTTACTGTTTCTGCACTGTGCTCAGAGTCAGGGGTAATGAAACAATTAAATCGGTGCTGAAACCTGTGTGGGCCTAATTCTTTCTGAACACGAAATTGATCAGGAATCGATATGGGATTTGATAATGAATTTGGACCTAGTTCCAAGTCAAAACTAATTGCTAATGGATTGAAGGAAGTGCTACCTGCTACCTATCGGGGGCTTGTGGTTAATGTATATAACCTGTGGCAATGGTGTAGTTCATCAGGTGTTGCAGGAGGTAAATTTCCCTTTTTATGTTTTAAAATCCAGACCTGTGCGTGTTTATCGTGGTAGTGAGTGCGACTACGATGCCTCACAGTGTCTGTGCAGCTTGCTAAAGGGAGGAATACCTTTGTGACTCGCTTCACAAACAGAAGTAGCTGGAGACAGTTTTGTCTCCAGCTACTTCTGTCTCTCTTTTCTGAAACCAATTATCCGACTTCACATCATCAGCATTTGTCAGGGTTGCGGAGGTGAGAAAGCAGGCTGAGTTTAAATTTTTTAGTGTTTGTGCACTTTTCACGTGCACAGCCCTGAGCAATGCTATCAGTGTCTCTCTGGGGAAACTAGCTGGAAACATGCTATTATCCCAAAAAATGTAGGCTTCATCACGTCCGTCTACTCTTTATGACAGGCGGCCTTTCACTCTGCCTTTGAGTGCAGCTATTTCGATCAGATATAAACACGTCTGACATCACTGGACAGCATGTCTCAGAAACTACTTCTGGCAGAGCATGAACGGGCTTTTAGTCACTGCATCCTACCCTTGCTACATTTGCTTTGTTTGAAAGCACATGTACTCTTCGGATCAGTAGATGTGTAGAGAAATCCTCTGGCCCGGTGCATCCATGCTGTTCAGTACATGCCAGCTCGATGTTTCAATTAGTACTAAAGTAAACACACATGGTCCCCGCTTAATGTTTGAAATTGTAATTTAATCTATGATGAGGATTATTATAATTTCAACATTGTGACATTTGTGGGTGTCTTTCCAGCTCGTTTTGGCAGACGAACCCGACTGCTTGGGCTGGAATGAAAAAAACCTCATGTAATGCAACAGTGTAAATTACATCTGTGCCAACGCCACTGGGGAAGACTCCCCTGCTTCTGCTGCAAGATAAACTGATTTATATTCAAATGAATGGATTCAGCTCCAGCTCAACGCATTGCTGCATTTTAACCGCAAGCTAGCTGCCCTGCTTTCTTTCTTTCCTCAGTAAGTGTCATGTGGCTAAAGGCCATGCGCTTAGTTTCTCCACCCTCCCCAACACACTAACCTGTCCTGTCTCCTCCTACTCCTCCCGCAGCCTCCTCCTCCTCCCATGAGATGGCCTCTGCATGCTTTGTCACTGCTCGTTTCCAGTCAGTGGCCGGCAGCGGCTGGGTAGTGACCTTTCCGACCTCTTTAGAGCGAATGGACGCTGTGTGGCTCTGACCTTGGCTGCGTCGTCTTCTTTCTGGCCCTCTGGTTTTACACTAAAACAGGACTGCTCATTGGGGGGTGGCAGAAGCTGTTGGTAACCATCAGCATGGTGGTCACCATCTGCACTTCACCAATGAGCGTTGCTTGAATGCACTAATAGCACTCAATTAATAGTACTTAATATGTTTCAAATGTTTTTTATTGTATTGTAATTTGTCCACTAAGCAACGAAATCTAAAATACAGAAATCACCAAGAACTAAGAAGTAAAACTACTTAATCAACATTATTTAACACGTAAATTTGTTGAACTTAAAAACAAAAAAATAGATGGCAGCATTTCAAATGTTTTTAACACAAGACAAAAGAAATGCATCACTACAACACAGAAGCGTTTTATCACAATTGTTGACATCAGAACTGCAATTTAAGGTCAAATTTGATTAGCAGTAAGTACTCAGTTGTGCATGCAAGTGACACTTTTTTGTGCTAAGTGAAGAAATCTGATTTGCAGTCATTAAATTAAACGTACTCCTTTGTAATCCACTGTAAACGGTCGGTGACTGCGAAGTCCTGGGTAAGGACTGACCTCATTACCTCACAAGAAGGTCTTGTCAGTGCACCAAGCAGAATACAAATCATCAAGTCTGGTCTAATTAATCACCTGTATTGATCCAATGGTGCAGGGATCGGCAGAAGACGTGAAAAAAAACCCCTCTGAGTTTGATTTAAATGCTGATTCACTACTGAAAGACTGTCCTTGACATCCCTTATGTCCTTTGCTATTTCATCTAAACGGGGCTTATCTCTGAACCTTTCTATCGTGCATCAGGTAAGCACAATATCAGTGTTGGACAGCAGTAATATGCTGGGTGGTTTTGCTCAAAGCGAGGCCTCTGTATTCCCTGACCTTCTCCTGTTCTGGGTGCCAAGGCTCATCAGCTCTGAGGACAAATTAGCCTCACCTCTAGACCTGTGTTTTCAGTAAACTTATGAGGAAACTATTTATCTGTCATTCTGGGGGTCCTACTGGTGTTATATTGTAGAGGGGGGTCTTGTGGGCGAGTCAGGTTTTTATAGACTGAGTGTAGGGGAGAGGTGAGAGACTTGCAGCTCTCCATGGAGCAGAAAGCAAAAGAACAAGTATCATGATTCAGCATCATTTTGTCATACTGACACGTTGGTGTCTGGCACTGTTGGCGGATTTTATTATCACTTCCTGCTTGTTTTTACGAAATCATTTCTTTTCCCAAGTAACGAGGATTTTCCCCCTAAAATCTAATAATACGTTTATAACAAGTCAGCATGAAGAACAGTTGAGAAAAAATGTGCTGGGAGCTAAATGGAGCAAAGCCTGCAAGATAGTTCAGGCAAGTAACTGGAACTGTGCCGTGCCAAACACACGAACATGCGTCACCCCAGGAATACACTGTGACGTCTCAGATGCACATTTGATTCCTTTAAGGAGAATCAAATCTAACCAGGAGCATTTCTAGCTTTGACATGGTCTTTTATTTTGGAAGTTGAATGGTTTCTCTATGCGGTTCCTGTGTATGACTTCCTGTCCTCCTCATCTGCTACGTGGAATTTGACACAAATAGACCTGCCCTTATTTTTAACGGCGATGCAGAGTGGAGAGCTGCTTCTAGTACACTGAAATTGCAGCCGTCATGTTGAGTGGAGCACAGTTAGTTTGCAGTTGTTATATTGGACCCCAGAAATGGCGCTGGGGGATATTTACTCATCATACATCATCACATATACTATATTTGTGTGGTGTAATGAGCTCGGAGAATAGAAACCAAACGGATTATATTCTACTTCTGCATTTGTTATTTTCACGCATGAGTTGTCTGAACAGAATATATATATTTTTTAATATAAGACATTTAAGAACCAATAGTAGCCCCGGCATTTATTCAAAAAATTATTCGGCTGGCCCGGCGTTTAAAAGAGACCGGCTTTTATTCTTCTCAGACGGAATTGTCGCGGAAGTGAGAGGGAAAGAGGACACAGGCGTGGTTTTTAGACTGAGGTAAAAAGACGTAACGTATTCCAACACTTCACAAATTATGCAGTTCCCAATTGGGCTCCTCCTTTGCTCCCGAGTGTCTCCTTGTCTGTGGTAGCCCAGTGCACGAGTGATGCTCCCCGAAACTTCTCTCCGCCTTCACTCTTCAGGAGAGGACGTAAAAGAGCAGAAAATCACAGTTAGCAGGTTCGCTAGCCGACAGTTCCAGTTCAGTGTAATAATCCCACTTTGATGGTCACTGCATCCAGCTTAAATGCCGCTGGTCGTAGATGACGGCTGATTGGAAACAGCTGGCTGAGTGATGAGATGCGGGAGGACCGATGACTGCGCGGAAGGACTTCCGGGTCAAAGGTCGCCCGGCTACTATTGGACACCGGCGTCTATTTGTCGTGACATGTTTTCAAACTGGCGTTTATTAGAAACTGGCATTTAAAAGAGACAGGCTACTAATGGAAGATATATGGTAGTTTAAAAAAAAAAAAAGACATTTAAGAACATACATCACTTGATTCAAAAAGGTGATTCATCAACAATGCTTGTGCCGAAGCCGATTCATGAACACATTGTGTCGCCTTCTGGGGCATTCTCAGGAATACAGACGCCTCTAACAGATGAGTTAAACCAGGGAAAGCAGAAACTGTATATATGACATTTTATATCAAAGGTTATCATGGCTTTTAAAAAGCAAGTTGTTTAAATTTGCCACATGAAACTGCACACTGCACTAAACTATGAAGAGGATGAGCCTTAACTCGCAGGCTATAAATGGTAATATAAAATGAAGAAGCAGCTTTCTGTAAGGAACCGGTTTACTGTGGGTCATGCTGCTCATGCACCGCGGTCTATTTGTGCTAATAATAAAATCAAAGAGTCACATGCAGGTGATGCATGCATGATGTATAGCCTGCCCGAGCGCTGTGAATGAGCATGCGCACACACAAGTCGTTTAACAGACCGAAAAGATTTAATGTCTTAGCCTCAGATCTCACGTCTGCCAGAGTGGAGACCTACATAAAATGGAATTACATACAGAAAGAGAGAAGAAAGGAAAGTGCTAGTATGGCAGTTTTCCTTGCCATAGGCGCACATGCGCGCGCGCGCACACACACACGCTTCTCCTCCCTCTCCCTCTCACTCAGTAACAGCTGGGTTTCTTAGGTAAATTCAATCAGTTGCTCCCCGGTCGCTCTGGCTCTCATGCGGCCCCTATCATGGAAACTCAAGCTATCAGATTGATTTTCGCTCTCGCAGTCGGCTTCCCCTCTCTCTTCTGCCTAGTGTATCAGGGATGGTCTGACGATTCGACTAGATCCAGCAGAGCTGAAAGTCTTAGAAGCAGGTAACTTGGGGCTGCCTGCATGAGTCATTAGAGTGCTTATCATCACTATTATTTTTGACTGATCTCACTTCCTACCATGTAGTAAGTCTGTGTAGTCACTCAGTCTTTCTGTGGCAGTGACAGCGGATGTTATATGCGAGTGCCATTCTCAGAGTAAAGCTTATGTAACCTCCCTTCTCTTTTATTCCCATGGGTGTGCTTCATAGACTACTAGAAAACAGGGTCAGAGCGCCTCCTCTTAATCGCTTATTCTTGGCCAAGCAGCCTTGAGACACCACACACACACATGCACACACACGTCTCCTTGAGCTATTTTCTGCCTGACTTCAGGTCCTGCCCTCAAACCCGTCCTACAACTAAACCTCCGGATTCAGAAGACGATTAAAGAGATATTTCACCAAAATTCAACCTCTGGTTTGCAGCATCACTCTGATCAGTTTTATGTCCTCTCACTCATAGGCGTGTGATGTTAGCTACAATGTTTGCCCTAAATAGCATTTTTAAAGGTGTCCTGGGACTTTAATAAAAGGACCTACAGTCTAAGGAGCTTAGAAAGAAAAGCGTCTGGACTTCTTTAAGTTGCTTGAAGACGTTTCACCCCTCATCCGAGAAGCTTCTTCAGTTCAGGAGTTGAACTCCTTTGACTACGATGACCTGGATGACTGAGAACACCTACAGTGGTGTCCCAGCGTTGGTGTTTTTCAGGGTGAGCTGAGAAGCTGTTCAGGTTATCAGAAGCTGGTTATAAGAAAAAAAAAAATCCCGCTTCCGGCAAGGCGCACCTGAATATTAGCCGCACAATTTGAAATTACAAAAAAATCCTGTTTTGTTCATAAATTAGCCGCACCGGACTAAAAGCCGCAGGTGTTTTAATGTTTAATTATCATATGTAAGAGAATATACACAAAGGGGGTTGTCAGTAAAGAGATGACTGTTTTGGAACACATTCTTTTTATTATGGGACACCGCCCCGTGAAAACCCACGCCGTGTGACGCGCCACAGACATGAGCCCCGCGAGGCAGGCCCGGCATGCGTCCAGAGTTGCCGCCAGCCACCGCAGGCCACTTCTCCGGGGGGAGAAGGTGAGACTACTCCCCAAAATTTTCAAGGGCCAGCGAGAGCCAGCTTGCTAATCTAGTCTCTTTTTCACGCTAATGTGTACAGCACTACTTTGTATGGCACTACTTTGGCTGGCGGACGGACATGTGTGTCTGATCACATGCCGTTCCGCCAGGCAAAATGGTGCCGTACAACAGCGGAACAAACCAAAACAAATCCTCTAACGATTCACAAAAATCATAAAAAATCATTAGAAAAGCCGCACCAGACAATAAGCCGCAGGGTTCAAAGCTTGTGCAAAAAGTAGCGGCTCATAGTCCGTAAATTATGGTAGTTAAAACAATGTAATTGTTTAAATAATCTCAAACGGACAGATTTTCTTAAATTCCCAGACCTTTGGTGCTTGGTGGTGTATTTTTTGCTGTTGTTTTCTGTATCGAGTTAAATGTCAAAAATGTAATGGTTTGACATTTAAAATCACGTGTTTAAAAGGAAGAAATAATTGGTTTCAAGGCAGATCTGGGGCATGTGGGGAACATTTAATTAAAAAATAAAAAAAGGGCTTTTATTTTAGAATAAAAACTATTGTTAGCCCTAGTTATGTGAAGTCAAATATCAGAAAGCTGTCCAATTTGCAGAAAAGCGGGTGCTTTTATCTACACATTTCACTTTTCACTGATGATTTACAAAAGGCCCCTTTTTTTTTACAGCGCACATTTTGACATGTCAGAGTGAGAAAAGTACAGATGTTAACAATGAAATTATTGTAACACTGTCATGGCTTACTGGGACTCTTGAATGGAATAAAACCATTGTTAAAGTTTTTTGTAACTCCTGTTATGACAAGTCAGAATGTCTGCTGTGAAGAAAAGGCCTTTAAGCAGGAAGAACTCCTCCCTGGAAGAGGCAGAAACTGGTTTCTGTACCTCATTAATAATGAATTAAGCAGATTGGCTCATCAAGATGAATAGGGGTTTGAAGCCAGAATTACACATGCTCATGCCTTATCAATATGTATGTTGTGTCTAAATAATTCAACAGAAGTGTTTGTGTCCCCAATTTTGGTCCATTGTTGGAAGTAATTCTGGAAAATGTAAGAAATCAGATTAGCAAAGCAGACGTTACTTTGATAGATAGACACTGATCAGTTCTGGTTCTTAAGAACTTTATGCTTTCCTGTTTACTGATGTGAGTATATTAGTGAAACCACATTGAAGCATCAAGAGAAATCTGGGTTACTAGACAAGGACGACTGTGCCGTAAAATATAATGTCAATTATTCACTGGTCTACTCTTTAAAACAGACAGAAAACTGTCAGAAAACAGTAAAAAACGGACATCCTGGAACCTGAGGGGAAATCTTGTAGCTAACTAAATACAAAAAGTTTTTAAAAATATTTTTCTTTAAATGACAAATAAAAAGAAGCTGTAAATCATATAACTTGGCGAGTATTAGAGTCGTGGCTAATTAATCAACTTCTTTCAGCTCTGCTGTGGTGCATCACACAAACACATTTTGAATGCGCCATTTTTTCAATTGGTTCATTCTTTTGCTTCATATTTAATCCCCCATTTGTGTCAGCACAACGTTCAACTTCTATATGCGTCATCTTAATTAGCCAATTAAAAAGCCAACTGAAGTAAACTATGTCTTTAGATAACAGAAAAGATGGACCCAACTTCCTGGTCTCAAACGTGAAGCAGATAATGAAGCCTTAAAGCTAGCTCTTTTCCACTGGTCAGCAAGGCAAATCCTCTGGTTGCAAAAACACTTCTGATTGTATTGATGTGTATGTGAAAACAGCTGTAAACCCACATTCAGTCATAATGTTGCAGGTCATATTGACTAAAACATTCATTTCATTTTGTAAATAATGACCTTTATTAGAGTAAGAAATGAGAATTATCCAGGGTATATCAGTGAGTGTGACGCAATCGTGTGACGCTGCTTCTTCAATCACTAAACCACATGGCAACAGCCATCTTTTATACTATGTTATGCTATTTTAAATAGACCTTTTGTTGTAACCTCACTAGGGCTGCTACGATTAGTCGACCAGTCACGATTACGTCAACTATCAAAATCGTTTACGAGTAATTTAATAGTCGACGTGTCGTTTGAAGCTTTGTAACATTCCAAAAGACTCAGGAATAAGTAGTAGGATTTAAGAGTGTAATAACATACTGAAACAGAAGATGGCAGCACTGCATGTACAAGGATGCCAGCTGCCGTTAAACCCTGAAGAAGAAGAAGCTGTGTCCCTGAATTCATAGCGCAGCCCTGCTCAGTTTTCAATAATCACTGTGGCTAGTTATGTTTCATATTACTCTTATTATTATTTCTAGGTCAGAAAATAAAGGTTTAACATATTTTCAGATGACAATGTAGCTGTGTAAACCTCAAATATCTGCTCAGTTTATCAAGACCCCACATATTTTCAAAAGCGCTCCAACGTTTTCGGAGACGTGTTTCCCACCAGCTCGATAGCTAGCCGGTGAGAACACCGGACTCCCAGCAAAACGTTTTCAAACCCACCGCCGTCTTTCGCTACTCAGGTTAAACGTGATATATAAGTCACTTAGATAACTTAAAAATTTTATTGTTTGGCTTTTTTTAGTATTTTATTTGTTCCTGAGTAAATGGGTTTTCACACAGCTGAATAAACATCAAGCAGACAACTGATTATCAGAAGTGTGAGATGGTCGAGAATATACTCCGGTGTCCTGTTATATTTTAGATAGCAAGGAGCAGACGGCTGAGTTTATTAAACTTCACCGAAACAATCTGCAGATTAAAATTTAATAAACCATCATCTTGTCTTTATTTTTAGTTAGCACATACCTTAAACACTCAAAGCTGTAAGCTAATGATAGTTATATAAGAGCAGATGCATGCTGGTGCAATAAGCTGTACGTTTTACGTCCAATGGATGCATGATCTGATTAGTCGACTAATTGCAAAAATAATCGG
>VURO01050396.1:6775-22165 GCA_015108175.1 Pelvicachromis taeniatus | reverse complement strand
TTTCAGTCACCTTTCTCATTCACCATGTGTTAATAGATCTCCCTGCATTCAACCATACTTGTTATTAATCTCTGTCTCTCTTCCACAGCATGTCTCTATCCTGTCTTCCTTCTTTCACCCCAACCGGTGGCAGCAGATGGCCCCGCCCCTCCCTGAGCCTGGTTCTGCCGGAGGTTTCTTCCTGTTAAAAGGGAGTTTTTCCTTCCCACTGTCGCCAAAGTGCTTGCTCATAGGGGGTCATATGATTGTTGGGTTTTTCCCTGTATGTATTATTGTAGGGTCTACCTTACAATGTAAAGCGCCTTGAGGTGACTGATGCTGTGATTTGGCGCTATATAAATAAAATTGAATTGAGTTGAATAGTTAAGGTGTTATTAACAGAGCAGTGCAGCTAAAGTTAAACATGTAGACTAAGATTGTGCTCAATGTCTGCTGGCACCATTCCCACTGTTTTCTCATCTCCATAGATTGATTTTCAGAAGTAAAAACCAGCATCAGATTAGCTCAGATAGACAGTGCATATAAGCTGGATAAACACAAACTGTGCTGAGGTTTCCTCTAAAAATTCAGCGTTTTCACCGCACAGTCTTTAATTTTGATTCCTGGATGTCTCCCTTTCTCTGGCCTTCTGACCCCAGACCTGTTTATACTCCTTTTTATGGTCACCAGCAGCAGCTGGTCAATCCCACTGCATTGTGCGGTAATCTGACCAAGAATGGTGGGGCTACAATATGAAATCTTTTTTTTATAATTCATAATTATTAAGAGAAATATGTCATATTTTATATTTCAAAATATTCCTAATAGGGAACATGAGCGAGCTGTAAAAAGGAATCTTTCCAGATGCTTTTTGGTACTTTGCAGTCCTAGAGCACCAGCCTGTGCTCTCTCCTGGCTGTGCTGTGTTGTCAGTAGGATGTGAGCATTGTCAGCTGGCTGGTTCACGTGCGTCTGGCAGCTCCATGGAAGTTGACCTATCAGACCCTGGTGGATTTGATAGCCAGGCTTTTAGAGGACAGATGGTATGCAGTGAAGTGACGGTAGTAGGCTCCATATTTGGGCCCCAGTTGTTTGTGTGTGTGTGTGTGTGTGTGCGTGTCTGCATGTGTGTAAGGGCAGCTGATGAACAGGGGGATTTAATGCCTTGTGACCCAGATCTAGCCGGAGCTGTGTCCAGTGTTCAGCGCTGTAGCAGAGTGTGTACAGCTTCCTGTGCTGCAGTGTGTCCACACTGAATTATCTGCTTTCACTGCACAAATCTGAAAACGCTGCTGGCTTTTCAGTAGTAAAGAAAGTCTGCAGTGCTGCAAAGAATAGCACTGACCGCAGGAACATGATGACAGTGTGCCATGGAGCTACTCCCCCTCCATCACTGTCACCAAGCTGTCCCCCACCTGGACAAGCTGTCACTCTATTTGAGCTCTCCTCCTCCCGTCTCTTCTCCCCCTCCATCTCACCATTACTTCCCGCTGCCTGGCCTGTCCTCCCCGCACTCCTCGCCACAGTCATTGGATTTGCTGCACACAGCCTTGATACCTGTGACAGCTCTGTCACACATCATACAACCCTGAAATATGTACGCAGTAGCTGGCAGTAGCCTCCAAGGAGGGACCAAGCACAGCTGAGGTGGGAGTGGAAAGCTCGTTTGGCAGTAGCCTCCAAGGAGGAACCAAGCACAGCTGAGGTGGGAGTGGAAAGCTCGTTAAGCCTCACCGCCACGTCCACAACCTCAAATTTCCACCGATTTTCTTCTATGCTGTCTCCCAACACGAGTGTGTAAAATGTACTGGTGACACCAAAGCACACGTCCACCTTCTATGTTTTGCAAGGAATATTGTGATGCTTTGTTAAAGTTAAACACTCAACACTACTCTGTGTTATAAGTAAATAATAAGCAACAAGTTGTCATATAAAACAATAGGGAAGACAAAGAACAGGTGGAAATAAGAGGTAAATAAAAAGGTATACACAGATTAAACTGGAAGAGTTATCCTCTTCCTGAGGATGAAGAGGATGAAGATGAAGGGAAGAGGGAGAAAGCACAGAAGCAGCAAAAGAATGGATTTAAAGACGGAATCACAGGATACAAAGAATTTAAAGACATGTGAAAGTAACGTGGGAAACTAAATTGAAGAACTCAATGAATTTTAGACAGAAAATTTAAAAAGAGGGAGGAACAAAAAGAAAAAGGAAGGTAAATGAGGAAGACAAACAGAAGTGGGAGGGGCCAAAGAAAGACTGGAGAAGAGATTGGAAGAAATAAAATGAGCAAGGGCAGTAAAAAGAGAAGGAAAGAAGGAAGGTTAGAGAGGAAGGAAGCAAGTCTGAAGGAACAAATGATGAAACAAAGATGGGAGAAAAACGATGCCTGTCATCCATGCTGAGTGTAGATGTCACATACTGTACATGATTATGATTGCAAACTAAAACTAAGTTTCTCCTTCCATGCAGTAACTTGTATCGCTCCTCCAGTGCAACACCTACAGTTCTCATTTTGAATGAAATTCCCATTATTGTGATTATTTAATATCAAATATGGTCAGGGAAGCTTCTTTACACATTACATAGCCACATGCATTTGTGCAGTGATGATCAAATCAGTGGCCATCACGTCTTCGTCCTCACATGAATATCCTGAAGGCTGGCCTTTATCAGCCGGTATGACTGCATAACGCCTTCACCCTGTTTAACGATTCACTTTCCCGGGGGCCATCTTGCTCTGAAACATCTACACGTTTCATTTTGGAAACGTATTTCTCTCTGTGCGGCCTCGGTTCTCTGTCAGCTGCAGATATGCCACGGTTGGCTGGGTGTCAGGACCAATGTAGAAAACTAAGAGGGGGCTGACACCCCCACTTAACCGAGCTGTGTGATGACGAGTGGGTGAATGTGGCTGATGTCATGAAACTCAAAGGTAGAGAAAAAATATTTTGAATTGGGATGCATCCTTTCAGCCTGCCGTTGTTTTGTTTGTTTGTGTTTTTCCCTCTACCGGGCAAGCATGGGAGTGTGTATTTGCTTGCCCGGTAGAGGAGCAGGAGCTTTCTCGTAGATTTTGCATCACTTCTGTCACACTCACAGAGTGTGAGTGTGTACAATCATGTGGATGGCCACTCAAAGATGAGTCTTTGAAGATGTGGCTGTCTGAGCTACAGCAGTCCCGCCTGGGGCTTGCAGTCACAGATGGAAGCTAAGAAGAGGAAGTAAGGAGGTAGCTCTGACTTGCACTGACACATGGTCAGAGTCTGCCATTTATGAAGCAATGACACAGGATGCCTCAGGACCTCATCACCACACTTTGTGCTCTAATGTGATAAAACATGTTTGCATTATAGGTGATTCAGCTGGGTATGTGCTTTTTTTTAAAGTGATACTGAACTGAAGACCATTCCAAGGATTGAACAGTGGTCACTAAGGTGCACTGTGTGACAGTCGATTCAACTGTCAACTTACCGTATTTTCCGGACTACGAAGCGCACCTGAATATTAGCCGCACAACTTGAAATTATGAACAAATCATATTTTGTTCATACATTAGCCGCACCAGACTAAAAGCTGCAGGTGCACGAGCGGGCTAGTAGCGCTAGCGAGCGGGCTAGTAGCGCTAGCGAGCGGACTAGTAGATTTTGTAATCGTATCATCAGAGATTATATCTCTCGGCTGGCTTGGGAACGCCTTGGTGGATGGATTGATGGATGTAATACTATATTTAGCCAATGCATGGCTACATTTGCATTGGCTTTAATTTTTCTTTATAATTCTTCTCATTACCTAGAATATAAATTACGAGAATATGAAACTAGAACAAAAGTCTTTCAGTACCACAGAGCAGTGGAAAGTGTATTGTAGAATATATTATTTTAATTGCAGTGTTTTGATAGTGACACTAAGAGTGATGTGTCTTCATACATTAATCATAACTGACTCCTATGCACAGTAGCCAGATTTTAAGCATGGTAGATAGATGCAAGCCATAAATGTTTTAGAGATGTCCACAACACTGTAAAGGGAGCGTTTAGGCTGGCTGGTGAGTACACAAAGCACACAGTGAATTAACAAGTGGTTTCACAGCCATATTTCTATCTGCGCTTTAAACTCTCAAAGAACAATAGTGAGTCTGGAAAAACGTAAATAAACATGATATATTGCAGGTCACTGTGGAGACCACCTCCCCATGTTTCTCTGTCACTCCCACAACTAGAGAATATTCACGTTTCCACTTATTTTAAGCAAAAATATCTTGTTTTAAGTGGAAAAAATCTGCCAGTGGAAAAAGTTCTCTAGTTTCAAGATTCAGTGTCTAAAAACAAGTTCCTATATCTCACTGAGATGCTACTCTTTAGCCCATTGTGTCTGAGTGTGATGAGGTTATTTTGACTGGAAATAAGACAAATATACTTGGTAAGAGTTTGGCCTTTTTTGGATGAGTGGTGAAACGTTTCTCCCGCTAAAAAAACTACGTCCAGATAAACAGAATCAGCTTTTGAAATCAACAGTGTCACTGCTAAGACTGGAGATAATATAAGGAATGAGAGAACTGACAGCTGTTATTTTAATCAGCCTGTCTCAGTTCTTTTTACTCTAAGTATGATAAAGTAATGTGATAACATCTGGACTGATGTGTTTCCTGTCAGCATGAGTTGAAAGGCTGTAGGTTGCAGCCATTGCTTTAACACTGTGTAGCTGTAACAGGGTTCAGCACTGATGCTAACAGTCTGAGCTCCTTCAAGCTTTATTTGTGAAGCAGCTTACAGAACACGTAGCTAGCTTGTACTGCTGCGACGTAAAAATTTTATAAGCTAAGATATTAAAATAATGGGGCTGCGTGCAGTGATACTGATGCAGCTGCTCAGGACACTCTCGATAGGTGGTGGTGAGAATGGATGGTGGGAGATGGGCTTTATTTCAGCTTCCACAGGAAGTAGAGACCCTGTTGGGCTTTCTTTGTTGTGGAGCTGGTGTTGAGAGACCAGGAGAGGTTCTCAGCCAGGTGAACAACAAGGACTTTGATGCTTTTGATGTCCTGAAGTCGACAATCATCTCTTTTGTTTTGTCCATGTTCAGAGACAGGTTGATGACACCAGTCCAGTAGCTGTTGCACCTCCTCTCTGTATGCTGACTCGTCGTTCTTGCTGATGAGACCCTCCACAGTCGGGTCTTCGGCAAACTTGATGATGTGGTTCAAAGTGTGCATTGCTGCACAGTCGTGAGATAGCAGAGTGAACAGCAGTGAGCTGAGCACGCAGCCCTGAGGGGCCCCAATGCTCAGTGTGGTGCTGTTGGAGATGCTGTTACCGATCCAGACTGTCTCAGGTCTCCCTGTCAGAGAGTCCAGGATCCAGTTGCAGAGGGAAGTGTTCAGGCCCAGCAGGCTCAGTTTTCCAATCAGGTGCTGAGGAATGATTGTGTTGAATGCTGAACAGCATTATTGTGGGAGAGGGCGAGATGTGGCGTGGTGGCGATGGCGTCTTCTGTTGACCGATTTGGGCGATAGGCAAACTGCAGTGGGTCCAGTGTGCGTGGCAGCCGGGTCTTAATGTGCCTCATGATGAGCCTCTCGAAGCCCTTCATCATGATGGGTGTGGGCACAACGGGATGGTAGTCACTGATACGGGACTCTGAGGACTTCTTTGGCACAGGAACGATGGTGGTGGTCTTGAGGCACGTCGGGACGGCAGCAGTGATGGAGGTTGAAGATGTCAGTGAGGACTCTTCCAGGGAGGTTATCTGGACCAGCAGCTTTCCGTGGGTTAACTCTGCCAAGAGTCTTCCTCACATCAGTCCAGGTCAGACACAGAAGCTGGTCGTTGTGAGGGGGGGTGGGCTTCCTCACCAACACGTCATTCTGAGCGTCAAACTGTGCATAGAGGTTGTTCAGCACATCTGAGGTGTCACCCTCGCAGGCAGGTGTTGTCTTCCTGTAGTTGGTGATGGCCTGGACGCTCTGCCACATGCGCCTCACGTCGCTGCCGTCCTGAAAGTCTGTGGATTCTTCTGCCATGCGCGTGCTTCACTGCTCCGATGGCTCGAGACAGTTTGGCCCTCGCCGTTTCCAGGGCCGCCTGGTCGCCTGCTCAGAAGGCGGAGTCTCGAGTCGTTAGCAGCTCACGCACCTCTGCAGTCATCCACCGTTTCTGGTTGGAGCGTGTTATGATAGTTTTGGAGTCAGCGACATCATCCATGCACCTGCTGATGTAGCTGGTCAGATGATGTGTGCTCCTCCAAGCTGGCGTGGCGGCCTCCCTGAACATGTCCCAGTCCGTGTGCTCCAAACAGTCCTGAAGGGCGGAGCGACACCTGCAGGTTCTCACCTGTGTGAAAGTGGAAATTCCCACCATGGAACTTGTCGTGGTTGAGAATTTATCCAGTGAACAAAAAAATGTACATATTCTTTATTTCTGCTCTAATTGTACTAATACTGCAGTTTACTGTAAGGTTTAGAAGACCGAGCTGAACACTTGCTCTGGTTGTGTTCTGAAGGAGGCGCAGGTTGAAGGACAGGTGAGCAGAGACCAGCAGGCGACGGTATGCAGACAGCGAGACGACCAAGAGCTCACGGTCCTCCTCAGCACGGGACAGGAAGCTCAGCGGGTAACGGTGCAGGATGGTAAGTGGTGAATGAAAAGCACACGTACATATATACACAATTATACAACAACACACAAACTTACACATACAAACACATCATGTCTACACTAAGTGTCTAAAGCGGCGTTCCTGTGCATGCGTCAAACACACGACCATTCGGCCGGCGCCGCTTCAGTCTGCTGTTTGTTGACCTTGAGCTCGGTGAAACGTCGCGGGCGTCGGGGAAACGCACCGAGCTGGTTTTACGGACTGACGGGTGGAGCTGTTGCTGCTTCTGTGTGGTCCTAGAAGGGAATTATTTGAAGAAGCTGAATACTGCACCACGTCTGGTGTCACCATGACGCCATGACGTGTTCTTGACTCACAGCGGCGGGTGACTTATGGTGTAAAGAGAAGAGCACAGTGGAGTCATTTTGACCTCACACATGGTGTCAATCGTGGCACCACTGGTATTAGGTCGTACCAGGTAATAGAAACAGCACTGGGGATGAAGAGGGTATCGTTCTGAAATGTCTTCTCTGTGTGGAATGTGTTTTCAGCCAACAACGCTTTGGTCTTCCAGTTTCCTGTTTCCCAGGACATGGACTGCTGCCAGGTTGGAGGCCAGTCCTTCTTAGTCACCAACAACAACGTGAACCTTCTGCTACGATTCCAATCTCCGGCTGGTTTGTAGACGGTATAATCATGCCTAACATGACGAGCTGTGATCTGCAGACTGCTCAAAGAAACTTGCCTTTGACTCCTTAGATATGCAGAACTTCCAGAGATTCCTGAAGACCGAGGAAAATGAAGACAAGAGGAAAGGCTGGATTGAAGGACATGAGAGAGGCAACAAGGATGCAGCGGGAGGCCCAACCATGTTTGACAAAAGGATTGGAAAGAGCCCCACGCAGTGCTACCAGGTGACCGAAGCCAGAGTTGTAATGTGACGCTCCAAACACACATTCTAATAGCTGTGTGTGTTTGCAGGTCCACGGCTGTCTGGCCCAGCAGCAAAGCCTGCTGCAGGACTACATGAGGAACGCCACCTATCACAAAGCCATTTTAGTCAATGAGGCTGACTTCAGGGGCAAGGTGGATAGCATTATAGCATGTTCACGTCTACAAGGTCTGGACGCTTTACACTGCTGTGAAAAAGTCCCCCCCCCTCACTCACATGTACATGTCTCAGCTCAAACACGTACATGTGAATATTAGACATGTAACAACATACAGCTGCAGTTTCTGAATGATGGCTTAAGGGAAAAAGCTATCTAGCTACCTTTCAGTGCAAACCCCCGAACCTAATGAGTGGTTGTGCCACCACTGGCACGAAGAATTGTAATCAATTGGTGATAATTGGCAATCTTTCAGATCACTCTCCCCTGCAGGATGGTTTCAGCCCCAGTGAGGGGTTAGCAGTCCTTTATTTATCCAGGTCAGACTCTGCTTTCTGAGAGAGACCTAACAAGCATTACCTGCCTTTGAAAGGTCGTGCCAAAGCATCTGAGTCCGATTTAAGGCCAAACTTTGGCGAGACTACTCCAAACCTTCATTTCTTATTTGTGGAGACCTTCAGAGGTGGCCTTGCTGTTTCGGGTCATTATGTTGCTGTGGCTGAGCACAGAGGGATGGCTGGACATCAGGGTCTGGAGGATAGAGCTGAATATGTCCATCAGTATTGCCCAGGCCGCACTCCTCCTGCCATGTTTAGCTGTTGTAATGAAATGCTGTGCGAGCTGACTTTGCACGTCTCTCTAACTCAATGAAAATGTTTCCAGTGAATTGTTGCTATGTTTCAGTCTTTTTCCATTCTGAGAAGTGGTTTGGAGACACGCCTTGTTCTGCATGTTGTTCCATACATTTCTATTGTGCTGCTTTGTGACACTTTCACGTCTTTTTTCCACGTTATTATTGGGACGTTTGACTTGGCTTGGACGTGCTTTCTTGTCTCTGTAGGTGGTTCTGGATGTGGGCTGTGGTTCTGGGATGCTGTCTTTCTTTGCAGTGCAGGCGGGGGCAGCCCGAGTGTATGCTGTTGAGTCCGGCCCCATGGCCAAGTACACACAGGTCAGTGTGCTTCATTCTTTTACAGTTTATATTTCTGTTTGTTTCTGTTTGGAAACCTTTCTTGCATGAATGAAGCCGATGTTTAGCATTCTCTGACTGTGTAAGAGACATAAGTGACGAGTTTCTCTGCATGTTGGCTTTGATGAAGTCTCAGTGAGACCAGAGTGCTGCGTGCAGGCACATAGGCACATACATGAGATGCAGAGCGTGGCATTCTCAGGAGTTAATGGATCGCTTCAACATGTGGCCAAGAGCTTAGTAGGATAGGGGCTGCACACAGTGCAGACTCACAGCAGTGCTGGTAATGGTAGCAACCGAAACAATGCAACTGTCACGCAAAAGTGAGTTTCCTAAAGGCAATCAGAGCGAGCCGTCGATGGATAGCAGACTGATAGATCACAGCTATCTGTGGCACCTCTTCAGGTTAAAGAATGGATGCAAACGTTACCAACACGAGACTTTCTGTGCTGACTGTCATGGTTGCTTTGTGTCGGCCTCCATTTCCTCCACGCGTTCTGGCGCCCTGCCACAGCGACGAGACACTCGTGTTAGGTTCATTGGTCGCTCCAAATGGTAGCCTGTAGTCTAAAGTACGTTTGTAAGTACTTTTGTAGTCTAAAGTTCTTTTGTAGTCTAAAGTATTTTTGTAGTCTAAAGTACTTTTGTAGTCTAAAGTACTTTTGTAGTCTAAAGTACTTTTGCCGTCTAAAGTACTTTTGTAGTCTAAAGTACTTTTGTCGTCTAAAGTACTTTTGTAGTCTAAAGTACTTTTGTCGTCTAAAGTACTTTTGTAGTCTAAAGTACTTTTGCCGTCTAAAGTACTTTTGTCGTCTAAAGTACTTTTGTAGTCTAAAGTACTTTTGCCGTCTAAAGTACTTTTGCCGTCTAAAGTACGTTTGTAGTCTAAAGTACTGTTGTAGTCTAAAGTACCTTTGTAGTCTAAAGTACTTTAGTACTACAGCAGTCCATTCCAGATACAAATGGGTTTAATAACACAGACTTGAGCAAACATGAGTGCTAAACGTGACAGAGTGTGCCAGAGCGACGGTCCTGGCTGAGCTAGGCTCACTTTAAACCAGGCTCAGTAGTAGTTTTGTTTGGAGATGAATAACGTGGCCCATGATGGTTGGAATGAGTCATTATTAGGAAACAAATGAATAATAACTGTCCTACAGACACACGGTGAAATGGGAGTGTGTGCTAACATGTCTCCAGGGTGTCGCGCAGCACAGTGCAGTATGTGGTACAGGGTCCCGGTGCTGATATAGCAGCTGTGTACTTTTACACTGACTTGTTTCACACAGGAGATATTTTCCGTCTCGTGTTCAGGTCCTGGTCCAGGAGAACCGTCTCTCTGAGCACATCAGGGTCTTTGAGGGCGAGGTGGAGCACGTCAGTCTTCCTGACATGGTGGATGTCATCATCTCCGAGCCCATGGGTTATATGTTAGTGAACGAAAGGCTCATGGAGAGCTTCTTGTTTGCCAAGAGATGGCTCAAACCCAATGGTAGGAGTCCAGATATCAAGGTTAAAGCATGTTTTAGTATAATTAGGCATCATTTGTATAAGAACACCTTCAATGAGCTCCTCATTCCCCTTCGACTGGGTAATGAGGGGCGTGACCAATGAAAACTGCTGCTGCAGCGACGTCGTGTCCTCTGCTGCTTTTGTCAGTGACGCGGCCCGGGCGCTACTTTCTGGTCAGAGCTGACAGAAACACATTGGCTGTTTTATGAAAGCCCCGCCCCGACGTCCTGCAGAGGAACAGGAGCTACTATGTCTTCCTCTGTTTAATGTCTGCCACTTATTCATTTCCTGTCTGTCTGTTGTTGTCTTCTCTCCATTTCCAGGTGTGATGTTTCCGTCCTGTGGAGACATTCATGTGGCGCCGTTCACTGATGACCAGCTGTACTTTGAGCACTACGCACGGGCCAGTTTCTGGTCTCTCGCTCACACACAGACGCACAGACACAACCCAAACATTTAGTCCAGTCCTGACTCATACAGAACGACGTGGATTTGACCGACATGACGGATACAAACAAAGTTCATAAAGAAAGCAGGAAACTCGCAGGCTGAGGAGGCACACTAGCTGTGTCCCAACACCTAGGCTGCATCCTTCGGAGGCAGCATTTGTAGACCGATTGCGTCACAGCGAGGTGACGAAGGCTGTTCCAATTCGAAGGCTGCTCCGAATGCGTCCTTCATTTCGCTGAACTTGAAGGATGGGTCGAGTGTATCCTTCGTGGCCCAACATATCCCAGAATTCATAGCACAGCCCAGCCAATTCCAGTCTCCAACACTGGCAGCAGCTACTTTGCTTTAATATCACTCTGATTACTCTGATTACTCTGATTACTCTTTAAGGGTCCCAAAATAAACCTTTAAGATCTTCTCAGGTGAGACTGTAGCTGTGTAAACTTCAGATCTGCTCGGGTTATCAGGACATCACGTATTTGCTAAAGTGCTCCAACGTTTTCGGAGACGTCTGTTACCCAGCAGCTCGATCGCCGAGCGGGAGGTCGAGGGTCACTAGAGCCGGCGAGAACAGCGGACCCCCGGTACGTCGTTTTCAAACCCCCCCTGCAGTCTTTCACTACTCAGGTTAAACATGATATATAAGTCATGTTTGTTCTTGTTTGGCTTTTTTCAGTGTTTGATTTGTTCCTGAGTAAATGTGTTTGGCTGAGATTAAAGACTCAGCTGAATAAAGGTCAGTGTGAGAGGTGGAGGACTGACTCCAGCTCATTCACCTCCACCCAGACAGAGTGTGAGAGGTGGAGGACTGACTCCAGCTCATTCACCTCCACCCAGACAGACGCAGATGGGACCGTCCCGTTTCACAGCCTCGTGCTTCCGCCCTTCGAGGGACCCGGCCCACGTAGACCGCGAAGGCCGGGTCCTCCGAAGGATGCGGCCTAGGTTTTGGGACACAGCTATAGCAGGGTGCAAACAATAAACTAGGAAAAAACACTGAGGGCTTAAATAAGAGAGAGACAACGCAGCTGGGAAACAAGACAGCACCTAACACAGAGTGGCAGCGTCCACACGATGGAAACAACATGTGTGTTATTGATCATTTGAGAAAAAGTCCAAATGTAAATATTAGAAAAAATGCAAACGTAGAATTATTTCAACCTTATTGTGTGAAACGCAGCTGCACCCTGGTGTTGACTCATACAGGTGTAAGGTGAGGCAGGGACATGGCCCTCATTTCATGGTCACACAGAGTGGTGACGTTTAAAGAGGAACAGGAAGGACGACGTGTCATGTTGTTCCATTTGTCATGTGACGGAGGACACAGTGCAGAGGGAGCACTCTGAGCACCTGGCTGCATGCAGCCCTCAGCACTGTCCCAGCAGCCTGTGGACGCGTCACACAACATCTTTTTAAGGTTCCCGACTTCGTTGAAAATGCAGCTCCGTGCCTTTGATGTGTTCAGCCTGCAAACAACACCGCCTCTGTTTGGGAGTGTGCATGTGCATGCATGCATAGCACCATGTGTGTGTGTGTGCTGCCACGCTCGCTTCCCCTCACTGCTGTGCCACTATGTGCAGGTCAGGCTCAGTCAGCACTGAGGAATGAATGGAAACAGGAAACGTTTCCATCAGTTTCTACTTTATATTCCCTCAAATTTTCACAGTAAGGACAAAAACATGACATCTTTGTAATAATATTTGCACTAACGTTATCATTTGAAGTATGTTTGTCATACAGGTCAAACAAATGTAGATATTAAACAGGGATAACACAAGTGAACACAAAATACACCCTACCCCTGTGCCTGTGGTGAACGAGCCACGCTGTCTACTCAGGCTTACTGAAACGTTGTGCTCTCTAGCTGAAGTTTGGTTCTGCAGCAGGATGACCATCCAAAACAACATGAAGACTTTGGAGTGGTCTAGTCAAAGTCCTGAGCTGTGTGTGATTGGCATGCTGCGGCGTGACCTTAAGAAGGCGGCTCATGCTCAAATACCCTGCATAGTTCACTGTGGCCTACATTCCTGCACAAAGACTCCGTTAGGACCAACACTAGCTGTTGCTGCTGCGCGTGGCCCAACCCGCTTTAGGGGGCCATTACGTCTTAACACAGGGCCCTGATAATAAACACCATTTAGAAACTGCATGTTGCTTTTACTTGTGTCATCTTTTATGTAAATAGGAAAAAAGGAAGAGGGCAAACATTTTTTCACCCCACACTATCGATACTATCTATGAAGTACTGTTAAAGGTTTGGTCAGACTAATAAAGCTGCAGTCTCAGAGCATTTACACACTGACATGGTGCAGTGTTGTGCACTACTTGTGCCAATCAAACTACTGCAAATAACATGATCTGTGCTCATTTTTCCCTTTAGGCAGCAGAGGAGCTTCTATGGTGTGAACCTGAGTGCTCTTCACAGTGCTGCAGTCGAAGAGTTATTCAGGCAGCCGATAGTGGTATAGTGCACCGTATGATACAAATATACACACAGATTAATAGAAACTATGTAATAATTATTAAGCTTAGCACACAAAGTACAGATATTTGTGTTTGGTTCATTATTTCTTTGTTATAAAAATAGAAACCTTGGTGGCCTTAAATGGTGCCAGGAAAATGTCTTAGTGGGGTGCACCCATGAAAAGTGTACCAAAGCTTATTGTGCTGTCGACTCTTGTCTGGAGCTTCTGGTGTGATCAGAGCTGCTGATCAGGTGGCTGACTGGTGCCTGGTTAGCAGGACCTGTGAGCATGGACCCCGTTACAACAGGCAATACATGTCTTACCCAAGCACGCCACATTGGGCTGATCTGGCAACTGATCACATGTTAAACTGACTCGACTTTAGCAGTGAAAACAGACACAGAGGCAGAGGGTGTTGAACTAAAAGCGAGCCATTTGTTAGACTGATGGTAAAACACAAAATATAAAAGGGAACAGAAAAAGTCCCACAAACAGAAACCGAGACTGGGAATGAACACTGGGGAAGGGGAGCACTGAAGCTGGGAGACATGAGGGGAAGGGGAGCACTGAAGCTGGGAGACATGAGGGGAAGGGGAGCACTGAAGCTGGGAGACATGAGGGGAAGGGGAGCACTGAAGCTGGGAGACATGAGGGGAAGGGGAGCCGAGGTCAGGAGGTCGGGCAGAGGGAAAAGGGCGACTGAGACAGTATATATAAAGGAGGGTAATGGAAGCAGCTAGGGAGGATGTGACAGAGGCAAACGAAATCACAGGAGACAAGTAAGCAAAACTGAAGGAAAGGTACACAAAACAAAGACACAAAATAAGGCAGGAGTGAAAAGTGAAGAGGGAAAACACACACACACACACACACATTCATAAACGTAATACAAGAGAAGGAAGGACACAAAACACAGAATAAAGCTAAAGAAACTAGGAAGTGAGAAGTAAATACACCTGAAATCAATATAAACATCACACAAACCAGGAAACACAATAAGCTGTGTTCAGCAACACTCCCAACGCTGTGTGAACTGACAGCGGGCCATGGCAACTATGTTACACAGCTCCGCCATCCCAACACAACTGAGCACTTCCTGTTCATGACATCGAAACGGGAAAATGAGTCAGAACTTCCAGTTCAAGCCTAAAGGGACAGAGTGCACAGGAGCTGCTCTGTCCAACACGTACTGTGACGGTTTTAATGTGCTAACACGGTGTGATCATTGGCACGCTTTGCTTAGGTCGTTTCTTTTTGCTCCTAATAAATGCAATTGTTTGTTCCAGGACACATTTGATGTCCATGTCCTGATGGCCAGGTCTGTCAAGCACTGCATCAATTTCATGGAAGCTAAAGAAGAGGATTTACTCAGGTTATGCACAGAATCATATTTGATTGCTAATGCCTGATCAGAAATGTTGTATCTATACAGTGATTATGTCCTGTTATTGATGATTTAACATGTGACTGGAATCTCAGGAGCTCGGACAGAAAAGCATCTGGACTTCTTTCAGTTTCCTTGAAGACGTTTCATCCGAGAAGCTTCTTCAGTTCTAAGGTCAAATGGTGGAGAGTCCCAGATTTAAGCCCTGTGGGAGTGACCCCCCCAAGAGGGACATGGACCCCCAATGAGCCTCTGACTAATCACACGAGCTGAGACGTGAGATGAAGTGACATGAAGGTCACCAGGGAAGACACAAAGGAGAACTGTGCCGTGCGCATTGAAGGGAGAAACCTCACCATTGAAGTTTACCTGAAGCCCCCCCACACAGACCAGGACCTCCTCTGTGACTCCCACCACCCTCTGAACACAAACTGGGAGTAATCAGGACCCCACAACACCGGGCAGAACATGTTCCCTCTAAGCCTGATGGGAAAAAGAGGGAACACACATGTAAAGGAGGCTCTTCAAACATGTGCTGATCCTAACTGGGCTTCATCAGGTCAGCAAAGAGGCACCGAGAAGAAGATCAGACAGCAGAGGAGACACACAACATCATCATCCTCTCTGTAGCAGCTTTATCAGAGACGCTCAGGAGAGTCTTCTCCAAACACGACATCCCAGAGTACTTCAGACCCAGACACACACTCAGACACACACTCAGGCACACACTCAGACACACACTCAGACACACTCAGACACACACTCAGACACAGACACACACCCTCAGACACACACTCAGACACACTCAGACACACACTCAGACTCACACTCAGACACACACTCAGACACACTCAGACACACACTCAGACACACACTCAGACACAGACACACACCCTCAGACACACACTCAGACACACTCAGACACAC
>VURO01050395.1:0-30625 GCA_015108175.1 Pelvicachromis taeniatus | reverse complement strand
GCAGATATGGGTACAGGGCCAGCGAGAGCCAGCTTGCTAATCTAGTCTCTTTTTCGCGCTAATTCGTATGGTACTTCTTTGGCTGGCAGACGGACATGTGACCAACATATCACTCTTTTCCGTGTCTGATCACATGCCTTTCCGCCAGGCAAAATGGCGGAACAAACCAAAACAAATCCTCTTGTCACAAAAATCATGAAAAAGCCTTAGAAAAGCCGCACCGCACAATAAGCCGCAGGGTTCAAAGCTTGTGCAAAAAGTAGCGGCTTATAGTCCGGAAATTACGGTAAATGACATTCCATCATGCAGCAAGCATTACTAACATTTTCAGCTCATATTCAGTGTGATTGGTCAACACTGGGCCAGGTTAGCCTTCTGAGAGAACCTAAAATCTTGTTAGTGCCCCAGAATATCACAGACATGAAGTGTTGAAAGATTATACACCATAAATCTTTAATGACTTTAAAAAACAAGAATTGGGTACATCAGTTTCAATTCCTTTTTCATTTTTTCGTTTTATTTTTATATATTATTATTTGTATCAACCAAGAAAAAAGCACCTTCTCAAAAATGGAAACCTTCCAAACGTGACTGAAATTTTCAGCTGCCCACATGGACAAGCCAAATGAGAGGTTTTATGATCAGACCAGACAAAGACCAGGATAGTTATAAGAAGTATGTTTAGAGGCGTAAAGATGAGGCTTTGTGCCTACTGTCAAGCATGGCGGTGGTAGCATTATGGTCTGGGGCTGTTTGGCTGCCAGTGGTACTGGTATAACGCACAAAGTACATGAAATAATAAAGGACAAGGATTACTTCAACATTTTTCAACTTCACCACAAATTACTAGCTACATGGTTCAAATTTGATACCACTGGGCTTTCTAACAGGACAGTGTTCCCAAACACTCAGAACTGGTTTATAGTAGGCTAAAGTTCTTCTGCAATATCTTTCCCCGACTAAAATCTCAAATATCCAGCAAATTATGCCAGAAGCTTGTTGATGGCTACCAAAAGCGACTGGTGCAACTTGCTAATGGTCTCTAACTAAATATTAGTGGGGTTGTATGTATATATATATATATGAGCATGTGTGTATGATTTTGACCCAGTGAAGTTAGATACAATTTTAAAAAGTTACACTTGTGTACCCAATTTTTGTTTTTGAAATCAATTAAAGATGTATGTTTAAAGAAATCACTAAAAGCCCCGAATTACCGTGACATTCAAGCCCATGATGAGTGAATGTAAACTTTTGACCAGAAGTGTATATAGAAAAGGGCAATACATTACCATATATATGATTAGTTTAATTACTGATTAGAAAATAGTTTAATTATGACATAATAAAGCATCAGTTTGGCCTTGTCCTACTGTAGTACTGCACACACTGATTCAAAAACGCTGATTGAGTTAGCTTGTTGAGGATGTGCAGTATACAGTTTAGTCAAACTAATTCAGATTTTAAAGTAAAGGAAGCAGGATGTTGAAAACTGAGCACAGGTAGTTGGGGATTAAACTCAGCACACACCTAGACCTCTGCTATAAAAAGCAAAGCAGTGTTTGCAGGATTAGGTATTTCGCTGGCGTGTCTGGGATACTGAGCTGTTCAGTCACATGAGGAGTCAAACACAGCAGCTTAGGGCCCTGACTCAGCTTTCTGCTTGGTTAGCTTTGTCTTTCATTTATCCAAAAACTTCTGTAGCGCAAAATTGACGGAGAACATGGCAGAGAACCAAAAGCATATGCTGCATAGGAGAGTAACAACACGACTGAATGTTTTTACTGTGCAGAACAGAGACATGCAGAAAGGTGAAGCACAGAAGAGGGATGCTGACCACGGGAGACCAATTACTGAAGCACACCATAGGTCCAGTATCTCTCTGGAAAGCCTCTACAGCCTCAACAGCAGACAAAGCTCCTCAAGTAAGCACCTCTGGGCACAGACCCAAGTGCATTCTTCACACCACAACCCAATGAATTACACAATCCTTGTGTTCTGAGTATCCTGTTACCCCTGTGCTGATGCACTGATTTGTCCAGCTACACCAACCGCTGACATATCAAAAACAGAATCCTCATCTCACATGTGCGGCCTTGTTACTGAAATGTTGATGAGCATTTGAATTCAGTTGCCCTTTGCTGAAGCCTCTTGTGTTCTGTTTCCCAGGTGGAGTCACCAGTGGGTCAGACTGTTCCAGTAACAGAAACAGTCTGAGGCTAGAGGACGAGCTGCTGTGCACAAGACAGTTTTGTGGCAGAGCCAGAGTCCATACAGAGTATGTGCCAAGTCCATACGACACCGAGTCCCTCAAACTCAAGGTAAACAAGTCTGGAAAACAAATGCAAGCACAATAAAATAACTATATACCTATATTATCTTTGATATTTGTGGATTTGAGCTGTGACTGAGATTCAGATGATCATTTTAGGACAGTATCTGTTGGATTTTGAGCCAAGCTGGCTACACTTTTATCACCTTGGCCCTTTCTGAAATATCGCAACAATGATGGAAAGATTATTGGCCCCAAACGTCTGCTTTGCTCCCGTATCTTCGAGATTAAAGATTGAATGTTTATTAATGTTCTGTACGTGCTATTATGTATTAATAATTGTAATAAAATGGAACGATTTTACTCAGGTGGGAGATGTAATTGACATCATAACCAAGTCCCCCATGGGAATATGGAGAGGCATGCTGAATGGCAGAATAGGAAATTTCAAGTTCATCTACGTGGACGTACTGAGGAAAGACAACTTGGAAGCACACATCCACAGAGTGAGACACAAATCAACTGTCCAGGAAGTGCTGAAGCGTCTCAGTCTCGAGGTATTTTGTTCTTATTTATGTTTTCAACTGATTTCATTTAGTAACCCAACAATCTTCGCAACAGGAAGCTGTTCCTTCAGGTTTCTTCTGAACCGTATGGGTTTATTTTTTTCCAGGAATATTCCACATGTTTGCAGCTGGGTGGTTACCAAACAGTAGACGACTTGATGAGGCTGAGGGAGAATGAT
The DNA here is from genome assembly GCA_015108175.1 of Pelvicachromis taeniatus. Classification (NCBI taxonomy): domain Eukaryota; kingdom Metazoa; phylum Chordata; class Actinopteri; order Cichliformes; family Cichlidae; genus Pelvicachromis; species Pelvicachromis taeniatus. The sequence goes on along the minus strand of VURO01050395.1, from coordinate 27,608 downwards.
CTGATGGAGCTGAATGTGACTGATCCAGAGCACAGGCAGCGACTGCTCGCCGCTGTCAACTCCCTGCAGCAACTGCGCTGTGAGTAATGAAACCCAGACAAGGTCATTGAAGGACAGCTGTGCTATAAAAGAACCGCAAAGAAATATGCTGCGATGTTTGAGTCCAGAAAGGAAAAAGAGCAAGAGACATTAATCCTCTCCTAGACGAGGCTGGAAAGGTACCCAGGCCAAAGTTAGAGAGATTAAAGACAACAGGTCTTTGAGTAGTAGCTCTAAGAATAAAGGAGACAGATAACCTGTTCGATCCTAATTCACAGAAATAAAAGTGACTGAATGGTTACCGACTGCTCGTCAATTCAGTTCTGCAGCAGTACACCCGACCAAACCATCTTCTTTACTTTGCAGCTGATTGTCAGTTGGAGAATGAAGCTGATCAAAAGGCCGAGAGCTCCACTGAGAACGTGAAGGCCGATATGAGCAACTGCCCCAGAGACTCCGGCTGCCCCATGCCATCAGACAGCCCTGACAACATCACGGAGGAAGCAGACCTTCATTTTCTCTCTGACCACGCTTTACCAGCTGACATGACGGCTTCATAAGAAAAATCTATTCCTTCAAATGCTTCGTTTATTTCTGCTGTTGACGTGTTTTTGCCACAGCTGTGAAACGAGGAAACATACAATAAAAGGCACATGTTGACCTAAAACCACTAAGACCTCCTCTTGATTTCTAAAGTAAAACATTTTATTAAAACATTTTTTTTTTTTTTTACTATTTTTATGAAAATGTATATCTGTGAATCAGAGAGAAACACTCCATGAAATGTGCAAATAGCAAACAGCAACAAACTGAGCGGCTATTGGTCTGTGCATCAAAATAAACAACTATCTGCATTTTAGCCAACCCTGCCTTGCTCCTATACTGGTAACTATAACCAGTAGGCAGCAGAAAAAAATCCTGGATTCTCACATGATAATAATGTAATGACTACTATGGAACATAAAAGTCACAGTCAAGCACCCAAAAGACATGATTGGAAGTTTTTTGTTTGTTTCATTCATGAAGAATCCACAAAACAGATCATTTTTCAAGAATTTCTCACGTTTATTGAACAGTCAACTCACCTGTAGCTAAATCTAGAGTTGGAACTTTTTGCCCTATTATAAAACTAAGATGAAAATATTCTAACGAAAAGGCAGCCATGTGAAAGTTGTAATACTCAATACGTCTATGAAAAAACACAATCATGGCATAACAGAAGAGGCAGATTAGATTAGCAAGAAAACATGTTTCCACATGTGCCCTAGTCTGTCAGTGCAAGGATAAAATATACAATGTCAAATAAGTGAAAGTCCTCTCAGAGGGGGCTGCAATAGAAACATGTAAAGTAAGCTGCATTTACATCACAGCGAACACTCTGCAGCCTGTTTCCTCTTGTAAAAGCAGAGGAACAAAGCAGCTGTTCAGTTTTATAAGTTCAAAGTGAGACTAATCACAGAATTTTTGACAATCTTTTCTTTTTTTACCTTTAACATAACTGGCTTAAAGTTGTAACTGTGAATTAACCTCCTAAGACCTGAACTCATTCATGGAATGCATTTTTATTTTCTCTTTGCTATTTGGGCTGATTGAGACCTGATGAATGTAAAAACAAAGAATTACAAGATTTATTTTTTTTTTACCTGATTTTTATTTCTGAGAGAAATGAGATCCACATATGATCACATTCTTTTAAAATTTTGATTGAACAGTGGCAGCATAATGTCCTCGTAAGATGATATCAGGCCCTTGTAGAGCAAAATGTTGTGTTTTGGTTTAAACAACCCAAAATGTGACCTCCACATATGTGGACGCAGGTCCTAGGAGGTTAAACAAATAAATAAAACATTCTAACTCTGGTAATGATTTGAGAGCTTTTGCCCATTAATGAACCCTTTCATTGATCGCACCAATTAAATCATTTAAGCCAACAAAATATCTTCTTAGAACAGAAACGTTCATGGAAAACTATTTCAGTGGAATTTGGCTGAAACCGTTCAGGACAATTATGATGGAAGATTAAGAAAAGAAAGCAGCAGGCCATACATGAAAAACTTTTAATTGTCAGGACTTAAACATGACATGCAGTCATCATCAGCAGATCAGTACCCCGGTGTGATTATTGATTATTTCCGATGAAAGAACACGTATCAGAGCTCTGAAGTCAAACTGGTGTTTGCAGCTGTGGCTGCTCTGGTCAGTGACTGAGGCTTCCGTGAGAGTATCTGACGTGACCGTTCTCGGGATACAGAGAAAGTTCCTCCGTACTGCTGAGCCCGTTGTTAAGCTCTGAAAATAACGACAACAAACAGAATTCATACACACTGCAGAGACCATGGTGTGAACGAGCATGGGCAAAGTACATTCGCTAGGTTTGTACTTCATAGATGTGCTAGAATTAAGTCGCAATCAAGTTTAGGTCATCACATATTCAAAGATCTTTGGTAAATATGGGCCTAATTAACGCGTACAACAGTATCTGCAAACAAAAAGAGTTTTTTTAAAGTTCAAAGGCTGTGATACGAAAACTCCTTCTTCACGGAAATTAAACGAACAGCTTAAAGAAACAAAAAGAAAAAAAGAGTCATAGCTCACTCTTTTGCTTGTGCTCTTGGCTTGGTGATGAAGGTGTGTTTTTGCATTATAAACAAATGTCTACAGGCTATAATAAAAACAATGTGTGCCTCCCACAGGAGCTGACTTGATAAGGTGTGATGATGTGCGACTGCTGTCAAAGCTTCACCTGAGAATATGAGCTTCTCCTTCATGACGTTGACGTCACGACTGGACCTTCGCGCCACAGCGCTCAGCATGATGTGTTCTGGGTTACAGTTTTGCATCCCGCTCATCTTCCACCTGTTACAGCACGCACAGATGCATTCTTACATCACATGGTGGCGACGACTGCAGCTGTTATCAATGCATCCTTTAATTCAGTAATATTTTTACACATAAATTATTGAAGCCCATGCTGAATTTGTAAGTCTGCTCAGTTACAAAGAATGAATATGCTCAATCATCCAGGTAAGGAAATCCCACTCTCATCCAAGTGACGAAAGGTTTCTCCCACTGAAAACGCCACGTCCAGATGAACACAGTCAACTTTTAAAGAAAGGAACAGTTTCTAATGTTTTGGCAGTTTTTTATTTGAATAGAGAGAGACAGAATATCAAACACAAATCAAGAAAAAAAAAAAAAGCATAAAAGTTAGAAATTGAGCCCAATGCTTATTTCACTGAGTGATATGCAAATAAATGTATAACTTTGTGTTTTTGATTGATATTCAGTCTCTCGCTGTTAAAATGAAACTACTACAAAACTAAAGACTGTATTTCTTTGCAAGTGAGCAAACGTACGAATCCAACAGGGGATCAAATAATTACTTCTGCCAGTGTAAAAGGCTGCAGTGACAGATAGGGAGGGGACCAGCTTTTGGGTGTGGGGCACAAAAAGCACAAGGAGGACAGACAAGGAGGCAGAAACAAAGGCCAAGGCAGACACAGCAGTTACCTGATCATATGATAGCTGACAGGTGCCAGAGGGCAGCAGAGGAAGGTTGCATGCAGATCAGATAGAGCACAGGACAAAGTAAGAATGTCAGAGGAGAAAGAGAGGACAGTAAGACAGGGAGAGGTTGTAGAGTGGAGAAGAAACATGGAAACAGGACAGAGGACACGGAGAAAAAAACCAAAGAGTAGAATGAACAGTCAGTGTGGAAGCAGCAGACCAGACTAAGCTCAACTCAGACCCAGCCAGGCTGACGTTAACACGGTGAAAGCATTCACAACACCTTTCTGCCACAAATGAGACAAACATTTAGACACAACGAATCATGCAGAGTTTTGAATTTTACATTTCAAAATTTCAAAGCAAATGAAGTGACTATTAACGACAACTATATTCCACCGACCTAATGATTGCACATTACAGTTCACCCGAATGAAAGCTTTCTCAGAGCCCTCTGGTGTGGCCTCTTTACTCACTCATGTATGTTTGGATGGGTTTGGAACGAAAATTTAAAATTCTGCACTGCAAATAAAATTGTATTAATCTCCATTTTGGGGGGGGGGGGGTAAGAAAAAAGACATTTGCAAACAGAAAGCTGTATAGTTTTGGTGAACTGGTCATCTAACAACCATCAGTCATTTTAGCTAGTGACCTTAAAATAAAATAATATTATTGTTAAAATGATTTATTATTGGGAATTCCTCTCCCACCTCATTCTTTCAATCATTCATTTATAGGACTGACAGAGTAGCAGTAGTATTTCCTGTCCCGTAAATGTCGCCACAACATCTGTGCCTTTGTGAAGAACCACTCTCAGGCTGGAAACCACTGAACTACATTAAACTAGCTCATGTATTATGTAGCATGCGCGTGTCACTTGGCTCCCTATTCGTTATAATTATTATTACTTTATGTATAAAGTCCCTGTTCATTACATGTATGTGTTGTACTTACTTCTGATAAAAGAAAACCCCGATGACTATGGCGAGGGAGACTAGATCTGAAGTCATCCAGATGAAGTTGTAAGCGCTCTGGCTCTGCAAGACAGCAGAAAATAGGAGTAGTTCCTGTTCAGTACCACTGGAGGTCCCTGTAAACACTGACATCAGTGAGTAAGGCAAAAAGACTCTGGACAGCTGTTGTTTTCTTCAGATCTGTGCACTTGCCTTAGATTTTCTCAGACTTTTTTTGCCAGGGTCCTTTTGTGCTATAATGTCACAGTGTGCCTAAAGCCTGCTGCTGGGCTCCCTCACATGTCTCTGCACCCTAGCCCTCAAGTCTTGCTGGGCCATCGTCAGTCTCTGTCCTCTCTCCTTCTGTCCTTTCATCTCGATGCGTGACCTTGTTTGCTTGTGCATTGTGTGGGTGTGTGTGTGTGTGTGTTGCGCCGATTGAAAGAAGGAGAACGGAGAGCTGTTTACCATGAGCCAGATGGGATAAGGCACCTTTCGGAGGACATGGGGGGCATCAGAAGACACAGAAGGCACCCCACTACACCACAGAATGGAGTAGAGCCAGGGCTCATTCACTGGGTAGACAGTCACACTCACATTATGAGCCAGGTACTCCCTGGGGGAAGGAAAAATACAAGTCAGCACTGAAAAGAGAGGTCCACTTCGTTTCACCCCTTTACTCCCTTGTCAACATTCACCTCTGCAGCCACTGGAAAATGTTGTGTGCATCGTGAAGCTGACTCTACTTCATCTAAAGCTGCAACAAAGGTCCCAGAGGACGGTAGAGCATGTGTTCAAGGACCATAACAGTGTAATTCTGCAATTAGAAGTGGGCTGGGCTCACTTGGGTATTGTAGCTCATTAACCAGACTGTCCTGTATTTATATAAAAAAGATTTTGCTAATTCAAAGAAAATTGTCTTTTTCTGTACTTTCTTTTTCTTTGTAGGTGCTGTGTAGAATACATCCTCCAGGTTTATAATAATACGAATATGAAGTAACCAATGTGTAGATAGTTGACGTGGGAGATTAACGCTCATGTTTAATGTGTAGTAGAGGGGCACGATCCCTAACTCTACCACTTTTAAATGTTGTAAAATTGGTCGTTTGACACAAGAGTCTGAGTTTAAGTGACCACTGGAGGAAGTTCAGATTTTAGCACTTCTAGGTCATTTTTGGTGTAACTCTTCAGCCCTGGAGCCCTGCGCTTGGTACTGGCTAATGTCACTTGAAGCAGTTAACCAGTAACAATGAGCTTTTTAAATCCAAAACCAGTCAGAAGACATTCCCTTTAGTGTTGGCTATAAACTGTTTCAGGGATTAGTTCCCCTTTTAAATACATTTTGTCAAGCTACAGAACAAGTCAAGAAAACAGGGTTTTTTTATTTTTAGTTGTGCTTAAAATAACACAAAAAGCCTGCTTTGACATTCTTTGGGGTTTGTCTGAGCCATTGGTCCTTTGCTTAGTAGCAGCTTGCTCTTACTGTAGCTCTTTGTGGCTAGCCTTGCTGTAGCGGAGGGTCAGACTTGTAATTCCTCTCTGCCTCATCGCTTCCACTGATAGCTTCTCACTTGTGGTCTGCTGAAGCCCTCGCACCCTCCCCCTGTCTGTGTCGGGGGTCCACGTCACCTGGCACAAACACATATCACAAGGAAAGACCCAGATTGGACAAAATGTAGTTTTAAATGCTTTGCGAGAAGGCGCTTATTATAGAATTAAAAAAAAATATTGGCAAGTAAGCCGTCATCACTGGTATACAGTGTTTAAAGAAAACAATGAAGATATTTGTCACACATGCTAAGAATGAATGATTTGTCACAACAATTCACAGAACCAATTCCTCATTAGAACATTTATAATATTTACTATTTAGTGTATTTAAAGGGGAACACTACTACATTCAACAGCTAAATTCATTTAAGGATTATTGTGGAGGGACCTACAGTCCTCACCCTCTTCAGGGGAATCCCTGCTTTCTGCACAGCCTGCAGCGTGTCCATGAACCAGCTGCGGGAGCGTGCGTGCTCTGGTGGAGGCCTGTGAATGTTGAGCAGCGCAGAGCTGTTGGCCCTGGCTGCCAGACGAAGCATTTCCACCAGACTGCAAACTGTCTGGTTGCCTATTCTGCTCCGGTCCTTCGCTGTCAGAGACGCTACTGTCCAGTAGGGGTCACTCTATACGCAGAGGAAAGAAACAAGAGCAGGTGGACACTGAGGTGGAGCATGTTTGTTTATCTTTCTTCAATATATGCAGCTTATTTTAGCAGTTTGAAATCGACATTAAATCATTTGTGATAAGTTCTAGAAAATGTTTCGCTTTCTTTTTGGGTTTTTTTAAAGCTTCTGCATGTTATAGATGAGACACAGCTCTTTAAGGAGAATGATGTTGTGCTATTTGAGGGGAAAACCTATTTTAGAGCCGATGGACCTGAGGTGGCTTTAGATGAAGTGGATATTAATACCTCCAAAAACCACTGGCCTGCATTGAGAGAGCGTATCTCTGTCCAGTTGAAAAAGGAGGCATCTTCATACTGTCTGGCTGGAAACACCTTAGTGACATCCGTGGTCCGTCTCAGAGTGCGGTCTCGCATGAGGAAGGGAACCCCATCGACACTAGAAGAAGTAAAAGAGTCAGCACTTTAAAACAGGAACACATAATTCAGTTTAAATGAAAAAGCAGCAGTGAAATGTGTTGCTCACCAAACATGGAAGGGCCACAGATCTGACTCACATATTTCACTCGTAATTTCCCATTAAATGTAATTATTTCTACCACACTACCCATGAGTCAAATGGGAGCCATATGTGGACCTTCAGAGCAAGCTGAAGGCATTAAATACAAACAAGCCACGATTGAAAAGTGAATGTGTGATTTGTAACCTTATGGTGACATCAGCCTCCAGGGAGCTGGCGCCATGCTGCAGGGCTCTGTTAAAGGACACCGCGGTGTTCTCTGGAGCCAGCTAGAGATAACAGAAAGACTACTGTCAGTCACCTGATGTGTGTAGAAAACACACACCGAGAGGAAATAATAGAATTATAAGAACATTATGTGTGAACATCATGTTACCATGCAAATCTACCCATCAAACCTCCTGTTATTCATGCTTTATAGGCCAAAAAGCTCATTATTTTCACAACCCCTAAATCTTTTATTACATTTTTCTCATATGTAAAGATAACACATCATTATCTTTTTAGGCATGAAATATAAATATGGTAAAAGTGGTAAATGGCCTGCATTTGTATAGCGCTTTTACTTAGTCCCTAAGGACCCCAAAGGACTTTACATTGCACCCATTCACCAATAGGTGACGGCAAGCTACATTGTAGCTGCCCCCTCTGACCATCAAACATGGGGTTAGTATCTTGGCATGCAGCCTGGAGGAGCCTGGGATCGAACCATCGACCTTCTGGTGAGGAGGTGACCCGCTCTACCACCTGAGCTACAGCCACCCCAAGTAACGTAACATGTTATAGCACTCCACGAGCACAAACCTCCACCAATGCAGCTCACTTTCTGAGCAATATTTACATTTAAGGGAATAATATGGTATTTTGTGTGTATTAAGAAAGGCAGATGTGAAATGTAAAAGTGGGTTCAGAGGTCAAAAGTGACACTAATATTTGGATGTGATATTTAAAATTCCTGCATACCAGTATCATTTCCTAAAAGTTGCCGGTACAAAGGCAGTAAGAAACATAGTTTTAAATAGCCTTCAATATGTTAACAACACATACCACACTTTTCAGAATAACAGTTTAATAACAGTTCTAAGGCTTTTTGTACATTTTTGACGCACACAAACGATGGAGGTAAATACACATTTCTTTGAGATGTACAGTATGTGGTGTAGTTGAGCTAAACTTGAATCACACATGAATAACACTGTTAATTCATTTTCTATGTTTCTGTGGAAATGATGAGAGGCTCAGACATACACCTTACAAAACGGATACATTATTTAGTCCTGTGAATTATGAATTGTTAAGACTATTTTCAAACAGATTGTAGGTTTACACACTGTGTCCAAATAGTATTTCAGCAACGTTGCCCAAAGGTAAATTGCACAGTTATTTTTCTATAGCATCTACACAACACATCATAGTTTAGTTCCATAAATTACATTACAAATGGAGTAAGGGTCAGGCAGAAGAAATATAAGTTCTTTATAATCACATCAGTGCATGCTGTTCATTACATACTAGGGTTATGTGCAGCAGCACGATCAATGTGAGTGTCCACTTACAGAGAGAGAGATGCATTTTATGTTCATCTGCATTGATTTATCTAAAACCTGCATGCAGTTTTGGTACACTGCACTGAGGTGAAAGCAAGGCATACCTGTGAATACTACTTTATGTATGAGCGTGTGTGCCTCGAGAAGGAAAGGAAACACAGCTCTGGATGTCACCGTGGATTTCTTATCTGGAACATGCCTGCCCAGCCTGACACCTATCGCTTGTGTTGTGTAGCTATACACCACTCTGCACACATTTGGTGTACAGAGTGTGCAGAAAAATCCTGTTTTTGCATCTTCTTTTCTTTTTTATTACCCAAACAGCTTGGTGGGACCCAGCAAAAACCAAACACTTGCTATGTCCTGGCAGCCATGCCTTTCCTACAAAGAGCCTATTTGAAGAATTAAGTGGATCAGGGAGTAAAGTCTGGCAAAGCCCCAACTTACCATAGGAGCTCCCCTTCGGCCAATGATGCTTGGTCGTGGTTTGAGGCTATGGCGGTCCATGACGCAGGGGCAGGTGAATGTGAGTGGTGCCAAACAGACGGCAAGGAGGACTACAATGTAGATAAACAACACCATCACCTGGACATCTAAGAGAGTGCAAAAAGGGTTAAGCGTCATTATGTGACTATAACTCGTTCCATCTACTCCTAATAACAAGCATTAGATAGCTTTGTGTGCTTTGATTGGTAAGAGTGCTGTCAGGTGCTTGAATAAAGAAAAACAATCTACTAAAGCGTGATAAATGAGACAATGACAAATCAGTTCACATATGTGTATAGATAAATAATGCTGCATGCAACTTTACGATTCAAATAGGAACAAGAAGTCAAACGCAATCCCCAACATGATATTTACTTGAACCACATGTCAGCACTTACTGGCTCTCTCTCTGCGGACAACATACCCAGCTACCAGCCAGCTGATAGCTGTCACTGTTGCCAGGGCGCCAAGATGCAGGAAAGGTGCTGTGTACTGATAACAAAACATAAATGTGAAGTGCTGACATTAACAGATGTTTAGTCAATACACAGCATCAGAGCAAAGTTTTGCCACACTGTTATGACAAAAATACATACACAGTATGATGATCAAACAATAGAATATATAAAATGTTATGTTCCATAGAATAAAAAACTTTGCATTGTAAGGTGAAGGCCCTACAATAATGGAGAAAACCCCAACAAATTAACACTTAGGAGCAAGCACTTGGCAACAGTGGGAAGGAAAAACTTCCTTTTAACAGGAAGAAACCTTTGGCAGAACCAGGCTCAGGGGACTAACTCAATAATGAATAGTAGAGGTAGGGTCTAAACAGCTGATGTCCATACTCGGAGAGGACATCTGTCATACACTCAACATCATATCAATGCCTCAAAGTCATATTTATATGAAAGTTATCTATTTGAGCCAGAAGATTGCATAGATGTGATTGAGCGTCTTTGCATATTTGGTCATATTTGACCCACCTCACCCTAACACCACTTGCCTGTAGACCCCAGTCAGCTGCACAGTTACAGTAAGACTTGGCGGAGCTTGTAAAACACAGCTCCTTTTTTTGTGATAATGTTTTTGAGAATGCAGACCTCACCATCCCAGTATAAATTCTTCTTTCAAAAGAGAAACTGACATATGCTGAACCAGTTCTGCTCATTTTTTTGTACAATTTACTTATTTTTATGGCGCATTAGGTGTATAATTGTATCCAGTTGGATTGAAAAAAAAAACAGAGAATATAATCAACTTTTAGTACAGTGACGTTAACTGTAGACCAACCTGCAGTGACACAAGCAGAATGTCCCACTCGTCTCCCCATAAGTCATCAACAAAAATGACACCAGAGATAGTAGTGAGCAGTGTAGCCAGCACCCCAATCTGTGGAGACCAGACACCATGATGAAGCTGACTTTGTTCAGAAAGCATCAGAGGAGCAAATCAATGGCAGCGACTTTTTTTTCCCCACCGTACCTTGTGAACCCAATAGAGATTCAGCTGCTGGCCCAAGGATATATGGAAAAGTGCTAAGATCTGAAAAAAGCAGTAAGATTCATTAAGTTGTATGTCTTAACTGATCAATGAACAAGTCTGCTGACATTTTCGAATGTTACCAATAAGAATGTGATGTAGCTGAATCCCACAGTGGTGGAAGCGAGGATGGGGATTGTCTCATCTCTCCATTCTCCAGAGTGGTTGTACACCAGCCTGGAATGAACAGGACGGAAGGGTTGACTCATCTATGTTGTTCATATGACTAATTCAGCTTCGTCAGCGAGAGTAATTTGCTTTAATTGCACGTGACATCAAGAGCCCACTCTGCAACGCTATTTGTTTATGGTCCCAAAAGGTTGATTGTGTTCATCTGGACGTAGCGTTTTCAGTGGGAGAAACATTTCGTCACTCATCCAGGTGACTTCTTCAGTCTCAGCTGACTGCAGGTTTCCAACCTTATAAACAGCACATTTGTATAATGACTGAAACTATAGCACCACTGAAGGAACAATGTGACGTCAGTTTCTTCATCATTAATACGCAAATTGTCATGACCATTGATCAACAACCCCTGATCAATGTCCATGAGTACCAGTCATAGCGAGTTGGGGAATGGCTGCAATCACAGCATTGTAAGATGGTGACAGATGTACCCTTAGGCCCCCACCTCGATTCAGAGATGGTCTTTCCCTTTTCACGTAAATGGCCTCCTTGACTCCTCGCTCAAACCAGCGTTCCTCCCTGTCCAGGATGTGTACATCCTCATCATTGAAAGAGTGTCCACGTGGACGCTCCTCGTCACTGAAAACATGTGTGGTTTACTTACCTGGATGGTTGAGCATGCATCAAGATATTTGGTATTTATTTAAAATCCACTCGCTGAAGGGGCTTGCTGCCACACCACGGTGGTAAGGTCACCACTCTGCTGTCCTTGGTCAACCATTACCAAACATGCAAGTCTTAATCAGCTTTCAATGAAAGAAATATAATGAAAAAACTGACTCACCAATTGAAGTCATTAAAATCATTTCGAGCCATCAACCAGAAGTAGGCCCAAAAGACAAGCAGAAGAAAGGAACTGCACAAGATGACGAACCACGTACACTCCCACTGGAAATGGAAACAAAGAGCTGATTATGGACTGTGTGGACATAATTTCCTTTTAGTTTGTTCTTTTATTCATTGTTTCTGGGAAGCACTTTGTAACACTGGTTTTGAAAAGTGCTATACAAATAAACCTGAAGAGTTGAAAGTGACAGTTGTTTGTTTTTTCTAACTATCAAAAGTCTTGCTTAGATGAAATCATATTCATTCAGTTTCCATGTTTGCAACTCCAAAAGATATTTCTTTTTTATTATTATTAATTTTCACTCTTTTGCATGTTTTGCACAGGCAGAGAGTAACACTTAGCTCAAAATGCTGTCAACCTGAATAGATTTTAAACTCACTAATCCCCATTTAGAAACTGCAGTGGTTAAAAAAGAAAGTAGACCCAAATATTTCAGGTTTTTGGAATTTCAGTAATTGGAAAAACTCCCCTTTAACAGGAAGAACCTCTGGCAGAACCAAGCTCAGCATGGGGCAGCCATCTGCTGTGAGGCTGAGGGGAGGGAGTCAGGACAAAGACACCCTGTGGACGAGAGCCAGAGATTAATAGTAACTAAAGGTTAAATGCAAATGATTTATGAACACTTAAAGAGTTAAAACAAGTGAATAAAGACAAAACACTCATCATAGGAAGCCCCCATCAGCCAAGGCGTATTGGCTAAGTGATGGTTCAGAGTCACCTGATCCAGCACTAACTATAAGCTTTAGCAGAAAGGAAAGTTTTAAGCCTAATCTTAAAAGCAGAGAGGGTTAGTTCTACTGTAGAGGGGCTGATAGCTAAAGGCTCTGCCTCGCCTTCTACTTTTAGAAACTCTAGAAACCATAAGTAAGCCTGCAGTCTGAGAGTGAAGTGCTCTGTTAGGTTAGTAAGGTACTATGAGGTCTTTAAGATATAATCAAGGCCGGATTATTCAAGACTTTGTACGTGAGGAGAAGGATTTTAAATTCAATTCTGAATTTGACAGGAAACCAGTGAAGAGAAGCTAATGAGGGAGAAATACGGTCTCTCTTTCTGCATGCTTGCTGGGGCATATGGGGCAAAAACAGAGAGGAGAGCCTGAGCAGCCAGTCAAGGACTCTTCCCTTCACTAGTTAATAGGCTAAGAAGCTAATTCCATATAAGGGGAGGTGTAGAGTATGATAGGCCAGTCAGCAGATCCTATTGAGCACTGATCAGCTTTGCATCGCACCGTGCCTGGACTCACCATTTCCAGTGGCTTATATAAGAGGTTCAGAGATTATTACATGGGTGTGCAGGTAAAGACCAAATGGCCGCACTAATGAATGTGTTGAGCCATCAGTGAAAAGCCTGTGAAAGGTTTCCATTTTAGCTGGGAGTAGAGAGGCCATCCATCAGTGAAAATCTTCTTGGCCACAAAAACATGATAGCAAGGTGGAAATATCACAAGAGCCAGAGGCTCTTTTTAGTTTGTGCAGCGGCTACTGGGATCTCAAAGTAGCGAGCATATCGTAAGGAACTATGTGACGCCGAGCTAAAGTCACATTTACCTCATGCTCCAGTGGAAACACAGTCCAAGGTACGAGTCATTGTTATGGAGTCAGAATTATCTCTCTACAGCATTCAAAGCAATATCCAGACCTCTTTGATCTGCAGACCTCAAACAAAAAACAACCATATATTTGCTGGACAAGGGTTCTAGTTCCTTAATCTACCACCCGCTGTTGGTAGGCTTAAGGGGTCACCCATGGGGTCAGAAAAGGGTTGTGACCAGCAGTTCAAGTAATCTCTGGCTGAGAAAAGTCCTTGGTAATGAAAATGGTAACAGAGACAAGCGTGACAAAATTGCCCTGTGTAAGGGCTTAAGCCAAGTGCACCATCAGTGTATAATAGACGACATATACATGGCAGTTTCCTATGAAGTTTATGGACAAAGTAATGAAGACGATGGAATTTCTTGATTTGTTCTGTTTTGTTTAAATGAAAACAAAACTGAGCTGAACTGAATAAATGAAACAGAGAGGCATCGTTTGTTATATGTAAGGACACATATACCCTCAAAATGAAAAAAAGAGAAAAAAAAGAAAGGAAAACTGAACAATTTGTATGTAAATAAAGAATAGCATTTTTTCTTCCTCAATTTAAAGCAGCTGTTTCATTCTGGGGAGTCAATGATTGTTGGTAGGCCTTAAAAAGTGAAAGAGTGAGTTGCTGCAAACAAAAAGAAACAGTAAACAATTTATATAAACTATTATAATTTATTATTCTGATCAAAATTAATGTTTTATTTTGGCCAAAGACTGTATAACAAATTGTAAATAGACCTTACTCAATTAAAACCTACCATTCAAAATCAACTTTTCAGTCCCGACACCATCCTGTGTGCATGATTTTTGTAGATTGTGCAGCTTTGATCACTAAATTTGCGTGCTCTGTAATTTCTCCATGAACCTTAAACTTGTACAATTCTTCTCGTACAAACTGACCCAAATTTCGTGTGGGCCTCCATTCAGCTACCAAACCGCTTCCAGCTTAAACGTCCGGTTTCTGACTTCAAAGGCAACATTAAATCAAACTGAAGGATAGACTGTGGAGGAGTTTCAGCATCCACTGTAGAGGCAGAAGTGCAAGAGGACATAAAGAGTCTTCCACAGATGGAGCTTAAAATAGCTAAAAGGCTGAAAATGGTTCACGACAAAATGGTCCTTAATGGGAGGTCAGCCGTATGAACTCAGATAAGGTTTTTGATTTTTATCGTCCAATACCATCATTTTCCAGTCACACCTCACAAGCCTTCATCTACCAGATACATAGCTATGTTTATTTGTATGTGGCTGTCTGAGCAGTGTATTGTCTTGCTGTGTGTTAATGGGCATGTATATGAGCTTTTACACTGAAACACATGCCTTCTGAGTTTGGAAACAAGGCCCAGAAGTTCATGAATCATGAATCAAAGCCGTGTCCACCAACAAAATAAAATCAAAGCCTGTGTAGCAGACTAAACAGACAGCATTAAACTTAATGAATTCAAAGTTCTCTACTTATATTCAAGCGCAGTTTGTATCACTACATGAAGCTTTGTAAATGAGACAGAGTGGGGAGAGAGGCAGCTGTGGGCTTGTTTTTTATCCTCTTGGTCGGCACATCATCAGTGCCCGGCTCACACATTCAGTAAATAGCCTAATTTATGGGTGAGCCACTGGTTCTTTGTGGTGAAGAAGACATCCAGCAGCAGAAGCTGTGGCTGCCCAGTGGGTATCCAATACAGCTGGGTGTCTGACTCTGCTCTTCACATTCCTACACTGCACTGAATCTATTAATTGCTTTGCTGTGAAGCTTGTTTTCCCCAGTTACTAGGGTTTGGTCTAGAAGTCTCTGAGGAATTCAACAGAAAAAAGTGGAATGACATAAGCAGCTAATAGATTTATCTTCAACCTTTAGGAATAAAAAAATAAATAAAAATTAATGAAGCTTTAAGGAATTAAGGTCCCTTAAAGCTAAATAAGAAGTGTGGTTTTGGTCATTTTGGTTAATTAAGATGACCAAAATCTTAAATTCATTTTTTTAATATATATAGCAGCAAGAATTTCCTCAAAACTGTTTATATTGTAATGTAAAAATGTTACAATATTAGATGGAAATTCCAACAATCACACCGTTCCCTGTGAGCAAGCACTTGGTAACAGCAGGGAGAAAAAACTGACTTTTAACAGAAAGAAACATCCGGCAAAATCCGGCTCAGAGAGGCGCGCCCATCTGAAATGACCTTATGAGGTGAGGGGAACAAGGCGAGAGCAAAGAGAGGCATGACAAAAGGCAAACTATGAGAGAGAGAGAGCCACAGTTTAATCATTGCTAATGATTCAATATCATGCTGTTGTATAAACACAGAGCTAAAAGAGATGAGTGCATGAAAAATACTCAGTGGATCATGGAAAGCCCCACAAAAGCCTGTTGTAGTGTAACAAGTAAGCCTGTCAGTGCGCTGGGCCTGCGACCCCATGTTTTCTAGGTTTTGGACATTTTGCTGTTTTAACTTCACATTCAGGGAACATCATGGAATTTCAAAAAAGAGTTACAATGTCTGCAAAGTTGTGAAAAAACATTTTGCTGTTATTCTTATTTTCATGGTTATTATCATGTCTTGTCTTAAGTACGATTCTTATGTTCTCAGGTGGTGTTTAGTTACCCTTTAGTTTCTAGCTCTTAGGTTCTTGTTCATTTAGTCTGTTTCCTGTATTCAGTCAATGTCTTATCAATGTCTCATGAGTGTGTCTCATGCTTCCTGTTTAATTTTGATATTTCCTTGTCCAGTTTTGCTTCCTCACTGTCTCGTTACGTCTGATTAGTTCCAGCTGTGGTTCCCTCCTGTTCCCCTCGTTATCTTCTGTCTATTAAGTCCACTGTCTTCTCTTGCTTGTTGTCACGTCGTCGACATTAGCTGTGTGTTAAAGTGAGTGGTTCATGGTCTCTCGTTTACATCAAGTCATAAGTTTCTTAGTTGCCAGAGTCTTTCTTTCTATTTTATCTTTTGTTTGCTTCTTTTAGTGTTTAACTACAACGTACCTTTGTACGTTGTAGTTAAACAATAAACACTAAAAGACTTTATTTGCACAGCAAACAAAGTTGCTGCTTTAAGGTAATTTCTTCCGTCTCTGAGTTAAGCGTTTGGGTCCTACCCTTGCCTGCCACACAGCCAACCCTGACAAAGCATACGGTCTGGGGAAAATTAAGTGGAAATGTGAACAAGTCCATGGACTAGGCTTCCTCCATATAGTCACTCTGAAGGACATGCTGAGGGACAGCTAGCTGGGACAAAGCTACTTTAGCTTTGGCTACACTGGCTACTGGGGCATGTTACAGGATTATTTTCAGCAGTGTGGGCCTGGGTCTCTAATTCACTGAGCCTGGTGTCCAGAGCTACAAACAAACTGCTGTTTGACACACTGAGCAGGAAGATGCCAGTGAGACAATTAAGAATACATGCTAATTTAAGATTGGTTTGCTTTAAGTTACATATAACGATTAATAATTAAGTGGCAACAAAACTCATACACATACAAACATACATACACTATACTTTGGATGAGCATGTATGGATGAATTATCAAGTGCACTGAAAAATCTCCAGTAAGCGTATGCTATTTAGTCTGCATAAAGTCTGGCACTGTATACTGCTTCCATCCATGTGTAAAAGCACATTGAAAACACACATTGTGTATTTGCAGCCATAAACAATACCAAGATTTGAACTTCTCATTCAAGGAACTTCATGGAATTTCAAAAGGAGTTTCAATGCTTTAAAAGTTGTCAAAAATAATACTGTTTTTGAACAGTGACTAAAGATAAAGGGTTATAAGGGTATCAATGCAACCCTACAATTACTAGATGAACGTCACATATTAGGCTCCTGTTGTGTAGTCACCTTTCAAACAGCCTGCTCTACTTATTTGCCTTAAAAACCACAAAATGGAAAGTAGTTCATTTCTGCCTGAGGTGTGCTCAGTGTCAGTGCAGCCTAGGCAGGACTGTGTAGTGTGTAATAACCAGTCTGTTATGTGATAATTGTGCTGTAGTACTGGCATATTAGAATAAGGTTACACAAAGGTCTGCACAAAGGTCACGTTTTTGATAGCACCCTTCGAAGACAGCATTTGCAATGTTCTAACTATAATTATAGCATCCATACTTTATGGTTAGAGGTATATTCTTACCCTGGAGCTTTCATCTTGGGAACGCTGGTATCGCTTCCAGCGGCAACCATAGATCCCAGTGACAAAGGACACAAAGACTTGCTTCTCATAGACCTGTAAGGGTTGGTGTTTCACCATGCTCCTTCAGCCTTAACGTGACACCAGTCTGTTAACATCCCACACAGGACTGGGAACCCTGAAGAAGAATAAGGACTGTTACTAAACAAAACAAGCCTTTAAATATGAGCTCAGTCTTCACATATGCAATTATGCCTTTTCAACAACACGCCGTGTCATGTCATTCCGCTGAGGTATATTTTCACAAAACAACAAGAAGATGTTGACAGCCCTGCACACTGTTTGGAGTCACAACACCTGTGAGAGACCGTCAATACGCCAGTCAATAGTAAGTCTTTTCTCATACAGACATAATGATATGGTGCATGCCTTACAGCCACTGAGTCAGTCTTTACACATGTGAGGATTTATGGTTGTTTAAGAGTGGCCAACAGAACTCAGATGGCTGGTACCATATGTCTGTGTGCTATAACCTGAGCCCCTCAACATCTATACAAAAAGAGAGAGTCAGAAGGAGACAGTGTGTTACACTCAACTCAAGTCTGGTTCAGGGAACATCTTTCTGCTTTGGTGCTAGCTACAAATGCTGCCATAAAAAGCGTTGTTTTTATGGCTCTCTGGAGGAGTTGGTCTCTTTGTTGCATTTTTCAGGGTTCTTTTATTCAAATTTTCAGATGTTTCTCCATGGAATAACTTCCATTTACTATAGCGAGTCAGGTAACCTAAGGTGTGTGTCAATTCTATCTATAATTAAACCTGGATCCTGGGAATAGGTTAATGTTCTAAGCATGTGATCTTAGGCCCTTTAGGTTTCTAAAATTCCTAGCTTTGGTGCTCTAGAAAATGACATTTCTTCAGAAGGTTTGTCAAGTGGTCCAGCACTTTCCTCTATACTGAAACGACGCAACAACTGTGATATGCGCTGCTACTAGAGTATGTGCAGACAATCTGTACATACATTATGATTCACAGAGGATAAAACATAGTAATCTCGTGGCTTTGCCAACAGTGTCATCAAAAGAGTGTGTAATTAGTACATCATTTACTGGTCCCTGGAGGATACTTTCCAGTGACGTCACTGATGTGTCCTCTGTAGTAACCAAGGAGGTCAGAGTTTTCTTACAGACAATTAAACAGTTTCTTCTTCATTTACAAAAAAAGAAAAGAAAAAACAGGTGGAGTGTCAGAAGATGTTCTCTGCTGTACTTTGTGTTTTGTTTGTGTCATGGTCCCTGTGCCTTTTTGCGCAGCTTTCTCAGTTAAACAGTTCCTGTTAATCAAACCTTTTGAACTGCTATCTGCATGAAATCAACTCTGACTGCATTATGACAGTTTGTTGTTTTCTCTTTTTCCTCATCAAGCAGTCATGGTTGACCATGCTGAGCCTGGTTCTAGCCGAGGTCTGTTCTTCCTCCTCTTTACCAAGTCTTTCTCACAGCAGCAGGCTGTCAGACCCTAGGGGCTGTCCTGCTAGACAACTGTTGTAAACTGAGCTGAATTAAATTGAACATTTTGTCTTTTCACTAAAGTCTATAGTGAAAAGACCACAAACCCTACTGAAAAAGAATTTCTTTAAACGTCCACGGTACTGCTGACAAGTACAATCTGGATGTGGTAAAGGTCTCTACAAGTATTGGATGAACTGTTATGGAATTTGACACCAGGGTCTATAAGATACATTTTATGATTTTTGTTTAACGTCATGTAGGACTCACATTATTCAGAATGATCTTTACACTGCCATCATTAATCAAGACAATTCCTACAAAGACCCCAGATATATGAATTCATTTATTTATGGTTTCTACTCAAAGTATTACTCTATAGTAATACTCTGAGTATTACTAGTATTTCCCTATTCTCTTCCTGTAGCCATTAGCAACTAAACCTTCCTGATAAAAGCTATAAACTGGTACAAATATGACAATCATCACCATGATGATCTAAATGAACAAATTACAAATAGTAGCTAAAACACCTTGATAGCTGGCCTAAGTTAACAGTATTGGTCATTACCAGAATCATTTGTTGTTTCTGTTGCTAACATATGAGTATTGTTGATTATCCATGAATTTTTAAATTTACAGTTTTAAATATAAAAACACTGTAAAGCACACGATGCCAAATTACTTTGTTTAAACTCCTGAACAGAAAAGTTTGTTTTAGGGGTTTTCTGACTCCGATTCATCTGATCCTGGATCAGATCTTTAATCTTTAAGACAAACTTAAGTTTGTTTCACCATCTACTTGGATATACTTGGATCAAATGAATGCTTGATTGTTTGCTGAATTGTAAACATTGTGGACCGCTGTCTTTTTAATTTTATAAACACATCAGTTAGGCTCATTCATGCATGGAATTAATAAAACGAAGAATTGATGAGTTATACTTGATAGATGATTTTTTTTCTAGCACACACGAACCCTGAATTCATCTGATCCTGGATGATACTATAAATAAAACCCCCGCAGATACTACGGCAAGTTGATAGCAATGTCGTTGCTATCAAATAACTTTTTAACACTTAAAAGGTAGGTACTAATCAAGGACAAATAATCAGGCATCCTCGGAGGGGGACAGGGTGAGATTTTATAACGAGGTTTCAGATTACGGTTGTCAGTTAACAATTTGCACTGAAAGTGAAAGTTAAACGCAGCATAAAATCACTAATCACTAACTTCTAACTTCTAAGTTAGAACTAATTCATTTCCTTCACACTGTGCACCAATGCTCTGTTACCCTGTTAACCAATGGACACAGCAGAGAGAGAGAAAACTATCAATTTGCCTGGGAGAGCAATAAGTGGTTGTGAAGCAGTAAGCATTTGTCGTAATGATAAAGGGGTAGTCTTTAGGGGTAAAACTCCAAGTGAGCAACAATAAAGTGACTATCTGATGCCCAAAACTGCAAACCAAATACTCAGTCAACATCCAAATAATAGAGGATTTGGGTCCTAAAATGACCTTGGTGTTTAAAAGGTGTACAGCCCACTGGATAGGGTCATTCACCTGCTTTATAAAGCAACGCCGTCAGAAGGATTCAGTCACTTCAGTCTTGGAAAAGATTCCTCGAAAGTGTAACTGTAGAGCAGAGCCCTGTGCATTCCACAGCTTTATCAGTGGCCTCGCAAAAGATTTAACAAGCTCACCCAGATTCTCACACCACCTATAAAACTCGAGCCAGATGTCCTAATGATAACCGGTTAATGATAACAAGGAGCTAATGTGGCTTGCTGGTAATTGCTAATAGTGAAACAGCTAATGGTAACATGTGCGCTGGTCAGGTCAACTTTTATCATTTAGCTCTTTAATACTTCACTGTATTTAAAAATGGAGCTTTACGGACCTTTTTGTAGTCCTGCTAAAGTGTTGCTCAGTGTTATGAATGTTAGCTACTACAACCTGTTTTAGTAGTCGATTTGTTTGATTATAGATCTTTTTTAGAAGACTACTGTCAAACGAGCCATACTTTTTTAACTGTACTTTTGACAGCCACCAAAAAGTTCCAGGCATAATTCTGCCTGGATAACTGACCACGCATCTTGGCAGAATTGGTAGAGTTTATTTAAATGGAGCTCTGGCATGGCGTTTAAACACCATCCTCTTTTTAATAGAGTTTAAGTTGTGGCTTTAGGAAGGTCATACCAGAATCTTAATGTTAGCCTGCTTGATTTATTTCAAAACTAGTTTTGATGTGTGTTTGGGATTATTGTCCTGCTATATACTCTGTATCCATTGTGTCCATCTGCCGTATTTTCTGGACTACAAAGCGCACCTGAATATTAGCCGCACAACTTGAAATTATGAAAAAATCATTTTTTGTTCATACATTAGCAGCACCAGACTAAAAGTCGCAGGTGCACTAGCGGGCTAGTAGCGCTAGCGGGCTAGTAGCGCTAGCAGGCTAGTAGCGCTAGCGGGTGGGCTAGTAGCGCTAGCGGGTGGGCTAGTTGCTAGTAGCAGCGGCCCGCCTTGTTGGGGGAGGGGAGGGCAACGGAGCGACTGCTCCACCAGCCTTGGAAGAGCCCCGCAAAGTGGGCCGCGCACCGCGCACCAGCCCTTAGAGCCAATCTTTATCCTGAAGTTATGGATCTGACTTGCCGACTTCCCTTAGCTGCCTTGTTCTAACATGCCAGAGGCTGTTCACCTTGGAGACCTGCTGCAGATATGGGTACAGGGCCAGCGAGAGCCAGCTTGCTAATCTAGTCTCTTTTTCGCGCTAATTTGTACGGCACTACTTTGGTTGGCGGACCAACATATCACTCTTTTCCGTGTCTGATCACATGCCTTTCCACCAGGCAAAATGGCGGAACAAACCAAAACAAATCCTCTTACGATGTCACAAAAATCATGAAAAAGCCTTAGAAAAGCCGCACCAGACAATAAGCTGCAGGGTTCAGAGCTTGTGCAAAAAGTAGCGGCTTACTTTTTGCACTAAATTACGGTACTCTGTAGAAAGTACCAGTACCATTGGCAAGTAAACAGCCCCAGAGTATACTGAAGCTTCATTTGTGGTTGGCACACATAGCAAGTGTGAGTTCAAAAGACCAAAACCAATTCCTTTTATGCTGACAAAGAGAAACAACCTATTAGCTACTAGTTTTACTAGTATAAACTACTAATAACCAGTAGTTAAGCGGGCTTGATCCTGTGTATTAGAGAAAATAAAAATAAATTCATACTCTGCACTCAATTCTTGTGTTTTAAAGTCATTAAAGATTCATGTTATATAGTCTTTCCAGGAAAAAGAGTTGTTCAACAAAGCCCCAAATTACCGTGATATTTGTGTCCATGATGAGTCTGTGTAAACTTCTCAGCAACTGTATGTGGATTTGGAAGCCAACATAATACCCAGCATGATAAAGTCCTCAACAAATAAACAATACTTGAAAGTGTCTTACGCTAAGGACTGTGAGCTGTGTATAGTATTCAGGGCTTCTCAGTGTTTCTGTGGTTATTATATGGAAACTCCCAGGCCTGAAGAAGGTTTGTGCTGGCAGACTTCCAGCATTCATAATCTCACCCTGTCCTGAGACAAGGGCCAACTGGAGCTGAAATCACAGTGGGCTTATTCCAGCCAGGTTAGCCTATTGTCTGTCTGTGTAACCATGGTGCTATCATCACAGAGCTGTGGTCATTATGAAGAAAACTAAGGCCGGCCCATATCGGTCAGTTTCTCTGTGATTTCACCCTCCTTTAGAGAGGAATGAAAATATTTCCCCGTAGCTTTAGTCAACATTCAGGCACCTCTCACAATTATCAGGAATCAGGGAGAAAAAATAATATCATAATTTGTAACTGACAGTCCAAAATTTTCCATAACTCTTTGCATTTCTCCAAAATATAAGATTAGGGTAATGGTAGGGTTTCCACCCATGATGACTTCAAGAGTTGAAGGACAGAATTACTGAACTTCCTCTTCTCATACTCATCCACTGTCTGTGAAATAGGCATAAACAGGATATAAGGAAATAAAACATAGCTGAAAGAACAAGAGGTGAATCAGTATGTGTGCTAAAAGGAAACACTGGTTCTGGCACAAGCAGCAGTGGTGTGGGAATAGAAAACAGAGCCAAAGTGAAAGCAACAAAACCGGCTGCCTTTGAAAACAAAAACAATCAATTATTACTTAACAAATAATATATCAAAGGTGTCCACTTTTGAAGTTACCAAAAGTAGTGATTAGTCTGTTACTTTGGACTAATTAGCAGGTACCTTCATCTTATGAATTCAGTTCACGAGACATTTGCTGATAACTCAGCCCTCCAACTTCTTATTAAAAAAAAACAAATAACAAAAAAAGAGAAAGAAAAGCTGATAACACTGAGGTTTCAAAATCTGGCTTAATGCCAGTGTGTTCTGATATTTCTGACCAAGCTAATGATTGCAAAGAACAAATGGCATGCAAACCAGAACAAAACATATCCTAACAGATCTCCAACAAAAGGCAGCGCAGGTGCAACCAAAAGCAAAGCAGCCTGGTGACACAGAATATTCAGCATGTTACAGTTAGTCTACAACGTCAATCTGACACTGCACACATTCTGCTGTTACTCTGTTTTCAAGTGTATTTCACCATTTGCCCTGACACTGACTGGGCTGGCTTTCTATTTTATATTTTATGTATTTATCTATTCATCTATTATTTTTAAACCTAAAAATTGCTGTTTTATGTCATGATAGAAGATAAAATCAGTAATCTCAATGGAGATGAAACGTTCAAAGGTCTGGAGCCAATGTGGTCCTGCAATAATGACTTTAACCATCATTCAAGGGGAAACAGAGACAGCTTTGAATACTCCTTCACATAAATGTTTGCTGTGAAAATTTGAGTAAAACCAGTGTGAACAAGCTGACAGTCCAGGGTAGTAAATGTAAATTCTGATGAAACTCTATTGATTCTATTTTAGTTATTTATACTAGTTAAATGCTAATCATGAGTGCAGTGTGGTTGATGACATTGTCTATAGAAAGCAGGCTGTAATGAGTCATCAGTATTAGCTGATTACAGCAGCTGCATCCTGCTGATACTTACAGCAGCAGGTGCTGTGCTGCTGGACTCTCTGGTCTAATGTGTTGTTAAATATTAATGAATCTTCTTTTGTTTCTTTTAGCTTCTGTTACATTTAACTGTGTTTCAGGACAGCACAAGCCTGAAAACATCTCATTTTAAATCGTGTTGTTTGAGTCAGTATCAGGCAAACGTAATATCTAAACAGGGCTGAAATTCACCCAGGTCCTTCTAGCATCAGCTCTCTTTCTCTCCAGCCTTTCAGGTGGCTTCACATTCAGATGGCTTTGGGCCAGTTTACTCCCATGCACGTTTCCTTTGCCTGAGAGGACTTTACTCCTGTCTTTGCGTCGTTGCCAGCTTCTAGAAGTAGCCTGGTTACTTTCTGGAAGCTTTGTGAGGCCACAGGTTGTGTTGTCTGTTGAGGTGACCACATGCGCACACTGAATAACAATACAATAATCCACTAAGTCTCAGTCCACCAACTGCCACAGAGCCTCTACCATATCTGCCTATTATTAGCCTTTTATCTCGGTCACTGTTTCCTTTTTTCAAGCTTCCATTCTTCACTCCTTCATGAAATTTATATATGCATTCATTAATAATAATACCCTAATCTTTCAGCAGATTTTGCCAAAAATAGAATTTCCATTAGTGTCACATACTTGTTATCCACTCAAAAGGAGGAGGGGGAGCGGGTCACAGGCTAGAAACAAAGCTTCTCTGGTAACCAGTGAGCTTTTTAGAAAGACCGCTGTGATCATCAGATGTTTACTGGGAACATCTTTTGGAGTGAAACCTAGTTCTCCTGTCCAAGAAGCACCTGCTGGTCTCACGAGGCAGTCTTTAATTTGTTAAATGGGATTCAAATGTGACAAATAGCGGCGGTGATGCTGCAGGATGGCCAGGATACACAGACAGATAAAAGCTGATGTAGATATGTTTTCCACACTAATCACATTTGGAAGCACAAAGAGAAAGAGGACGCTGCAAGTAAAGTTTATGAAGTTCCATAGATGATGATGTTGTCACTTTAAAGCTTTATTTAGGAAACATTTGCATAACTTTTTGGAATTTACTGTCTCTGTGTTATAACATTATCTAAGCCTGGTCCAATTCAGTTGCATATAGCCCCAAATCGCAACAACAGTCGCCTCACATTGTAAAGTCGCCTTATATTGTAAGGTAAAGATGGTACAACAATACCATTCAATATTCAATACTATTATTAATCTGCTGATCAGATCATTGAATTAGTTTGTCTATGGAAGTCTATAAAAGGTTATAAAATGCCTGTCATCCTTTCTTCAAAACCTGGGTGATGTCTCCAAATATCTTGTACTGTCACAGCAACTTCCAATTCTATTTATTTGCGACACAGAAAGTGACGTGCCATAACTGAGACCCTGAGATCTGCATTTTAACGGACAGAAAGTAATTATTTACCTGTGGACAGCTCTAGCCTGTCAATTCATTACAGTGTAGTCGGTTAATATCATGCACAGACTGTATGTTCATCTCTACGCTGCCTCATCTGCCATTAATCTGCTGTGCCCATGTCGAAACGATGAACATACGAAATGAACATAAGCATCACCAAAGGATCACACAACAGAAACACCAAGTGACACTTCTGAGGAGCAGTCAGTGGCTTAAACTACAATAATCCGATCAAGCGCACAAACACTCACCTCGTCTTCACTGCAGCCTTTTTTTTTTTTTTATCACTGGCAATGCTGGAAAAGTCTCAGTCCCTCTATTAGTTAGTCAGTATTTCCATGGATGCTGACATAACTCCGTCTCTTCGCAGTTTAGAGATTCACACAAGACTTTCAGGTTACTTTGAGCGGCAGTCTGAGACGAAGCAGCGGCACACATCAGTGTGTTTTATACCGAGAGAGCTGATGGGGAAAGGAGAAAAAAACAAAACCTGTAATAAACGAAAGGCTTGCCTCTGCTTGGATACACATGCGCCTACATGAGCGTTCATAGCAGACTGAATACTAACTGTAATCCCTGTGACACTCCGTGGGCGGAACTGTGGCCCACGCTGCAAGAAACATCCTGTCTCAGCGGTTTTTACACCTGACCGAAGCACAGCGGCACCTGTTGAAATGTGCGATATTTCTTGTAGTGGGGAGATGTCTCTGTCTGTCGGGTAAGTGGACCTGAGCAGCGGTGCTGCATTTTCACTCTGAGTGGGCTTGGAGAGAAAAACATGACCCCAGTGAGTCTTTTTGTTGCACATGTTTGGGCAACAGGTAGCCCAACAATGCTAATGCTAATAGGAAAATGTGTTGGATATAGATGTGTCAAGTAAAGGTTTGATCCCGACGCTGTTGGCAACAAGGAAATTACTGTACGTGTAATAGCAGCACTACTACTACTAACACTACTGAGGTAGTGTTTCTATATAATATTATCTTCTTCAACAATTAGGTCCATAATCTGTTGGACAAAGTTTGACAGTTTCCTCTGTGCACAACTGTGAAAATGAAATAAAACGGTCAACATGCGACTGAAGTTCATATTCTCGGCTTTAATTCAAGCGGTTTGATACAAACTTTGCATTAACAGTTTAGGAAATACTGTCATTTTTAACATAGACCCCATTTTCAGAAATGCCAATTCAAAATGAACTGCAGGTGAGGCCTGTTGTTGTGTTATTTCATTACAAATGAAGCAGACATAATATGTGAAGTTGATTTGAGGTGTTAAGTTTTCAGTTTTATAGCTTTTAATTGCCATTTTAAATATGAGACCCAAAAAGATGCCAGTGCAAAATGAACCTCTGAACCTCAGAGAGATTATAAAAACTTTAATAGTGTCCAAAATCAACAAACATCTGGTACTTTCTTTAGCTGTTGGTAGAAGTGGCAGGATGAATTGTAAAGTGTACAGAACTATATTCTCTGCTCAGTTTCAGGCAAATGCTGCAAAACTGACTGGACAGACTGCCCAAGAGCATACTGTCAAATCACCCCAAGATTTCCTCAAGCCGAACATATCTGAAATACAAGGTCTTAAACAATCAGGCCCCATCTTATCTTAATGACCTTGTAGTACCATATCACCCCATTAGAGCACTTCGCTCTCACACTGCTGGCTTACTTGTTGTTCCTAGAGGATTTAAAAGTAGAATGGGAGGGAGAGCCTTCAGTTTTCAGGCCCCTCTTCTATAGAACCAGCTTCCAGTTTGGATTCGGGAGACAGACACTATCTCTACTTTTAAGATTAGGCTTCAAACTTTCCTTTTTGCTAAAGCATATAGTTAGGGCTGGATCAGGTGACCCTGAATCCTCCTTTAGTTATGCTGCGATAGGTTCAGACTGCTGGGGGACCCCCTTGATGCACTGGGTGTTTTTTCTTCAGTCACCTTTCTCATTCACCATGTGTTAATAGATCTCCCTGCATTCAACCATACTTGTTATTAATCTCTGTCTCTCTTCCACAGCATGTCTCTATCCCGTCTTCCTTCTTTCACCCCAACTGGTCGCAGCAGATGGCCGCCCCTCCCTGAGCCTGGTTC
>VURO01050394.1:0-15262 GCA_015108175.1 Pelvicachromis taeniatus | reverse complement strand
CCCTTTACACCAAAAAAAAAAAAAAAAAAAAACACCCCCCCCCCCCCCAAAAAAAAAAACAAAAGAAGAAAAGATTATAAAAAATCTGCCGTACAGTCCATAAAACAATTATTCATCAAATCTGTCGCGTTCAGACTTCTCACCTGGACTGATACAGGTGTGCTGCTCACTCACAAAGTTAACTGATAATTAACAAACTAAACACTAACGCTGATCCAAACTGAAGCAGCTCCACTTCTTCTTGTGTCTCATGTGACGATACAAAGTGTGATGAGAACCTAAGCGACTATGTTGCCCCCTGCTGGACATCGGAGAGAATGCAGGTTTAAATCACTGAGAACGTCAGAGAGGGCGCGCGCTCAGCTTAATTTTGACAAGCTCAAAGAGCAGGCTTACAGTACCTCTGTGACCTGGACGGAGGAGAGGGAAGACCTCTATCGAGAGATCGAGGTCCAGAGTGAGAAGTCACAGGTGGACATGGAAGATGCTTTGATGGAAATGCTGACAGACCGGCTGTCTGCATGCCTCAGAGAGCTTCCCACTGCTGAGTGTGAGCACAGCGAGGCGAAGGAGTCGATCGAAGATTTCTAAAGAAAGCGCTGCAGCTGGAGGTCAGACAGGAGAGTCAAAATGACTTCCCAACATTTTAAAGGTTAAAACTGGAACTTCACACGGATCAGGAGGTCAAGAGTAAGTGAGCAGCGAGGTCAAACAGCTGGAGGTATTGGACGTTCGAATCCAGGAGCAGCACGGCACGGAAACTCCATGAAGTACCAAGAGAAGAGAAGCATGAGCTACAGATGATCAACAAGAGCTACAAGATCCAGAAGCTCAGTGTCCAGCTGTAGAGTGAAACCCCAGAAGAAGAAACGCTGGAGGACCAAAACTTTAGTCTGTGGCTGTGTCTCAATATGCGTACTTGTGTGTACTTGTGTGTACTTGCGTTCTCGCTGACTCGTTATACGTCATCAGTCGGAGACAAGTACTGTCCCAATTCAAAGTACGCATCAAGCCGAGAACGGGAAAAGTTCCCGGATGTGTTCTCGCTCCACCCGTTTTATCGAGCATGCATCGGTGGTGACTTGTGTGGACTTGGTGGAGCCAAATAACCCGTCATGCATTTCGTGAGACCAGCCCGGTCACGTTCACCTGACCTGTGACATCATCGAGTGTGCTGGTGTTCCAATTGCACAAATCGCGGACCCATACTCATGTTCCCGGCAAGTCCGGTCTTGCCAAGAACGCGAGGAAGTACGGACTTGCCGAGAACGTGAGTCCGGACTCGCGTACTTGCGATTGAGAAACAGCCTGTGTCTGTATCTTCTCCAGGTCGAGGCCAGAGTGACATTGTAGGACTTTAATTGGATGTTGCTGATTGGCAGGTGTCTGCTCCCTACAGTCTGAGCAGTTACGTATTCAAATAAAACTTATGAACAGCAAAAACATCCATAAACCTCCGTACGTGTCCGTCTCTCCAGCAGAGAGCATGTGTGACCGGAGAAAGATCCACGTCTTCCTCGGGGCTCCTCCGCCCTCCTGCAGCCCAGCCTCAGAGCCCGGAGCCAGGTTAGAGGTAGACGATCGTGCCCCTGCTCGCTGGAGACACCTGGAGCTCACCTGGAGGGCCGGGCAGCTCAGACCTGCAGGTGAGGTGTTCCGGGCCCAAACAGGAGGGAGGAGCATTCACTGCGTGCTGCTTTTGTCTTTTTTTCACCTTCATTAATGAGCTGTAAATGTGCAGGCAGCCACAGGCCATGGTTGTCTGGAAAACGAGTCTCTGTGAAGACACGTTGTGTCTCTGTGGTTGTTTTTGTGTCTTTATGGGTTGCAGGTAACTTCAGTTTTAAAACTAACCTGTTGGTTTTACCGCCACTAACATGTAATCTGTTACATTATAATGCTCAGGGATAGCCTGACTGTTATCTAACCGCCAGCTGGCTGCAGCTTTACATTAGATTTGCTGACAGGCGATATCAGTGTAGAGGCTAAGCCTAGGCTTGAAGCCACTGAGGTGTTTGTTGGCGGGGGCGACGCCATGGCACTGGTATGAATTAACTTATGAAACTTGATACAGTCCAATAACTCCAGCCTTAATCATTTTGTCCTTTAGATTCTTTATTTCTGCAATTTATCAGGTCACAAACTGTTTGCCTCCTTCCGATCACAACACACCTGCAGCTGATTACGTGTGTCCACCTTAAATACCTTCACCTAAACATACAGAAAAACCCAAAAGGTGACCTGCTGCGGCACATATAAGGTATTAACCCAAAAATGGCTCCTACAGTCAGACCAAGAAAAATAATCCAGAATATTTGTACATTTTTCAGATGATCCTGAAGGTCAGACAGGAGAGGCGAATATACACCATGGTCCAATAAACACTGAAGCTGATTGGACAGATAAGAAAGAAGGACAGGAAGGAAAGACAGGAAGTCCAAAGGAGGATCTGTGCCCTGAGAAGTTGTTTCTGAGCTCTGATGAGGAGTCAGACGCTGGACAGGACGATGAGTGTTCACCTTCGGTTCACGAGTATCTGGACCGCTGTTTCCCTGCCACTCAACCAGATCATCAAAAACCTGAACAACCGCCAGCCACCCTCCCTCTTTCCTCCCAGACTCTTTACCTCACCACCTGGACTCTGAGCCAGGCTTTAATCCTGAGAGGCAGTGTCCAATCAGCATCCAGCCCAGGAGCAACCACGCCCAAACACACCCAAATGCCTCCCTCCGTCTCCTCCAGCACCCCAGAGCTCTTCAGCCCAGCGACCCCATCACCCTCAGCTTCCGCCGAGCTCTTCAGCCACCCATGTCTGACTCCGAGGGTGGAGGAAGGTGGTGTTGTCCTTGAGGCCACCACCGATGGGGTCCTCTGTTCTCAAGAGTCCACAAATGACTCTAGGTCCCCCGCCAAGTCCCCCGCCAAGTCCCCCAGCAGCAAAAAAGTCAGAATCTCTGCAGAGTCACCTGACAGAGGCACCACCACCAGACTCCACAGTCCCACCACACTCCTGGCCCGATGTGACAAACCAGGGGTGCGGTACTCAGTTCTGGTGGCAGTGGTTCACCCCTGTCACCTGAAGGAAGTCAAGGTGAGTGCAGGGGTATTTCCCCCATAAGGATCAGCTACGGCTGGGCCATATTTCCAAATAATACCAGTTTGTACCACAACATGGTACAGTGAGTTGGTGCAGTGTCTAATTTAAGGTCAAATAAGAGAAAAGAATTGTATGATTGGACCACCTGGAAAGCGACATGAACACCATCAGCACTGACTCCCAGTAAAGAAACCATGCTTGGTTACAAAGAAATGAATGAATAAAAACCTGGGTAAAGAAATCAGTTATAATCATGAACATGAGATGTTTTATAGTGAACCTTTAGAGTGTACTTTTTCTGATATGAGTAAGGCAGGACATTGTCTAGCCAGACACTCGGCTATTTAATTTCAGTAACCAGTCTAGGAAACCTCTCAAAAGCACTGATGGTCTGGACTGGTGAGGGGCTAGAATCTTTCCTACAATAACCATATGACCTTGGTAACAGCAGTATTTAACAAAAACAAGCAGCATCTGGGTAGGGGCCAGAAACATAAAGGATGGTGTCATGACCATATAGAAGTGTGTAAAATATAAAGAAGAGAAAGTAGGCCCAAAGATCGAGCCCTGGAGTGCATCCTTAGTTATAGTTGGGCTTGTGAGTAGACTTGTTTAGCAGGACGGTGACTTTTAGTAACGATGATAATGCACAATGGAAGCGTCTTTGATATCTGGGATTAAGACTCAGTTAGACCTACAGAGAGCACAGTGATGAATGTTGAAAGGGCATTTGATGGTTTTTAACAGGAGGTTAAGACCAAAGACAGCCAGGTCGAGCATAAAGCAGCTATTTATCAGGAGCAACATAAAGGACAGTGTCATCAGCATACAGGTGAACAGATGAGTTTCCTCCAGAAGAACTGGTATCATTTATATAAAGATAAATGTGCGATCGAGCTCTGAGGTACGCCTTTGGTGATAGAGAGGGGCTGAGCTTAGACTTGGCTGGTAAACAAGAACTTTAAACACCAGTTTAATCACACTCTATCCAGCTGAAAACTGAAGTTTAAACTGCGTCGGAAGTGCTCCCATATGTTTGTTTAATGTCTACAGGTAAAATCAGGGCCATCGGCAGGCACCTTTGTTCCTTTGGCATCTGTTGTAGTGACAGACCAATCTGGCATTGAGATGAAGGTGGTGCTATGGCGGCGGGCGGCATTCTGGGCGTTGACTGTGGGTCCTGGAGATGTTCTGCTCATCACAGGTAAGAAACACCGCTGATCTGGAGATCAGTTTAGTAGTTATTAGGAGGGATTCATATGCTGTGCTGAAGGTTTCTCCAGATCATTAAAGAAAACGCGTCTTTCTGCATCCTGCAGTGCTCCTCCTGCCTTGGCTTCATTTTTAAGGCTTGGAAGCTTTGTCCATCTTTAATTTACAGTCTGTAACTTTTCTTTATAAATGGGTGGGGCTGTCACCGTCAGAGTGCTCCTGAAGGTCACTGAACCCGGTCATGATGTGAGTGGTTAAGGCCATGGAGGACAAACAGAAGTGTCCACATACGCTGTGTTTTTTCTCTGATCAGCGCTGCAGGTGAACGAGGACAGGTGGAGAGGGGAGACAGTGATGCAGTCAACCTTCAGCAGCAAACTGCTCAACGTGGGACAGATCACAGCCGCCTCGTCGCCACCAGGTAAGCCGAACCTTCATCACAAGCCTCCAAAGCTGACCTGGTTCAGTTACCTCTCTCTCTCTCTCTCTCTCTCTCTCTCTCTCTCTTTAGTTTCTCAGCAGGTTAATGCTCGCTCTCTCAGATCTCTGTGTGACTTTCTCCGAGAGCGGCGCCCCCTCTTGGTGTCTCTGCCACGTCGCACCCCTCAAGACCTGAACCGCCTCCCCTATGCCACCCTGAGGTCACTGAGGGTAAACACACTGGTTCACGCCCTGCTGCGCATCACGCATACACACATCAGCCCAGGTGAGTCTCACCTTAACCTGTGCTGTTCATATTGAAGGCTTGAGCGTTTCAGCATTTGGATTGCTGTCAGCAGTCGAGTCGAGTCAGTGAGTTAGATTATTGGAGTCTGGTTGGCTGAACTGTTCGCTGCACGCTCCCTTCCTTCCCTGTTTTTCAGAGTGGCGTGCTGAGGCGGAGTCTCGCAGCAGGTTGGCGGTTCAGCTGAATGGTGTCCTGACTGTGGAACAGCCCGAGGACCAGCAGGGGGCGGTGTTTCTGTGGGGCGCAGCGGTGGACTGGCTGCCTCGCTTCAGCAGAGACAAAGGTACGTTCTTGAACAAAAAGACGTAACGTCAACATAAAGGCTACAGACTGTACATCAAAGATGGGCACCGCCATCGCCAGTCCCCACTGTGTGGGTAAATGCCACTTAGGCTCTAGTCTATGTGGGATAGTAGAAGTACTGTAGTACTTCTGCAGTACTGCAGGGATGAGCCTCTGGACACTTTCACATGTGGCACAGCTGGTGAGCAGCAGAGGAAGTGGAAAACCTTTGTTGATACAGTACCAAAGAGGATGTCTGACGTCCTGCTGCCACAAAACTGAGAAGCTTAGTTTTAGCTTTGCTTTAAGGGTTTGTTCTTGTGACTCACAACTACAGTAAATCCTGCCTCCACAGGGGCTGTTTGGGACTTCCGCGTCCTTCTTGTAAGGGAGGGTCTGACCTCTGACCTTCCAGAGCTGCACTCCACCCCCTGGAGCACTGTTCGGGCCGTGGACCCGACTGACCGCCGAGTGCAGGACTTCCACCGGACACGACGGCGCCAGAAAGGAAACAGCAGCACTCTGGAGCTGGACGTGGACACGCTGCTGTCCCAGAAGTACAGCGGTGAGTGAAACGCCCGAACCGTTCCAGCCTTTAGTTTCCTGCCTGAAACGTCCAGAGTGGATTTATCACCACATGTAAGGAGCCGTGGAGCTCTTCAGGGTTCCATTCCTGGTCCTTTCTCATTTGTACTTTTACATTTTACAAAATGTTTCTTCTCTCCACTCCGTCAGGTGACGTGGAGCTCAGAGTCCAGGTCATCGCGTTCTGCTTCCAGGATGCCCCGCCCTCCCAGAATGCACCTCAGCCTGTCCTGGACGGCTCCACTTCACTGGAAGGCATCCTGGTGGCACTGAGCGGTGACATCACCTACACCGGCTGTGGGCGCTGCTCTGCAGAGCTCGACACAGACGCCAACGGTATCTACAGGCCGTGTTACCCCTGCCTGCCCCACACCGCAGTACGCCGCTACTACAGGTACTGATGACATCATCAGCGTTTGAACAGTTTATGAAACAGAGTTTTCTTTATTCGTTTTAGTTTTTAATTACAAAAAATAAATTAATTAATACATTTAAAAAAAAAGAATCGTTTTAGAGCCTCACAGATAAAAACACCAGCGTGTGTTTGTGTGTTTTTCAGACCAGGTGTGCTGACAGTGAGTGGGCGGAGCTCCAGCCAGGTGTGTGTTCAGGTGCTTCCTGATCCTCTGCAGAAGATCCTCGATGCTCCACCTGATAAACTCCATCGTAGCTCAGGTGAGACGGTTCTCCTGCCCATCGCTAGCACACCTAACACTGCAGAGTATGTCTGCTGGTGTCTCACTGATGTCGCCCTCCTCACTGATGACCACTTCCTCTGATAAGTGAACCGAGGCCTGTGCTAATACAGTACATGTAAATGTCACTGAGCAGTCGTCTCCCCTGGCTCAGCCCTGAGGGCTCTGAGGGCAGGAGGAGCGGCAGTTACAGAAACAGTCCAGCAGGGGGAGACGCTGCCTTACAATCCTGCTGCACAGGAAACCGGCTGGAAGTCGATGTAGGACAGTCGCAGGATGTTCATTCAGCTTTTTATCAAAGAGCTGAATACAAAGGGATTTAATCATTTTAATGACAGAGTGTTGGTGAAAAATATGGACTCACTGTGTAATCTGCATTCCTGAAACAAATCCCTGCACAGATGTAAATGTGTGAAACAGTTTGAAGTTCACACAGAGTGTTTGCAGATCTTAATGAGCGGCTGTGCTTCCCTCATGAATGGACAAGCATTGACTGACTGCTCGTTCCCATCAGTGCGAGGATTATTAAAGGAAAACATACGGTGAACCGTGGAACGTGTCAAAGCTTCCAAGTCTCAAAAACCAGACAGAAAGGGAGCTCAGAGTGGGCGAAGAGGAGCCATGGTGTACTATGGATGGATGCTGGACGAATGCTGGATGGATGCTGGATGGACGGATGGATGGACGGATGGATGCTGGCTGGCTGGATGCATGGATGATGGATGGATGGATGGATGGATGTTGGATAGATGGACGGATGGGTGGATGGACGGATGGATGGACGGATGCTGGATGGATGGATGGATGGATGGCTGGATGGATGGATGCTGGACAGATGGATGCTGGCTGGATGGATGGATGTTGGATAGATTGACGCATGGATGGATGGACGGATGGATGGATGGATGCTGGATGGATGGACGGACGGACGGATGGATGGATGGATGGATGCTGGACAGATGGATGCTGGCTGGCTGGATAGATGGATGGATGCTGGATGGATGGATGGATGCTGGATGGATGGATGGATGGATGGATGCTGGACAGATGGATGCTGGCTGGCTGGATGGATGGATGGACGGATGGATGCTGGATGGATGGATGCTGGACGGATGGATGCTGGACGGACGGACGGACGGACGGATGGATGCTGGATGGATGAATGGATGGATGGATGCTGGATGGATGGATGCTGGCTGGCTGGATAGATGGATGGATGGATGGACGGATGGATGCTGGATGGATGGACGGACGGACGGACGGATGGATGATGGATGGATGGCCTCAGGAGGCAGGAGTCGGGGGGTGGACTTGGGGGAGGAGTTACACAAGGAGTCACAGACAGGAGTCACAGGGAGGACTCAGAGGGAGGAGTTACACAAAAGAGTCAAAGGAGGAGTTAGAGGGAGTTAGAAGGAGGAGTTACACAAGGAGTCAGAGGGAAGAGTCAGATGTCCATGTAGCTCCTCTGACCCGCGGTGCTCAGTTAGGGAAACCACAGCAGAAGGAGGTGGAGGTCTGAGTGGAGGGTGGAGGTCTGGGGGAGCACACCTGCTGAAGACTGTTCACATTAAACTCAGCCATGTTCCGTGATGTGTGACGTGTCAGCGAGCAACGTCTTCTAAGAACTCATAGTAAAGAAACAGTGATGTCAAGATGACTGCGTTGGAAATCCCAGTTAGTGCTGTGGGAGGAGTCACAGGAGGAGTCACAGGAGGAGTCACAGGAATAGACCCACCCTAAAAGAATTCTGCTGCTTTAACTACGTTCATATGAAATGGTTACGTGAAGTTTAAGCATTACCTGCACAGCTGGGTCAGTGTAACGCTGACAGGTGGCGAGCCTCAGTCACCGACATGTGCATAGAAACATATTCGAGTCAGAGTAGCTCCTCATTCATAAAGATTCAGGAATTTAGCTTTAGTGGCTGCCTTAGTCAAACTCTGCAGGCTGCCACGCCCACATCTGCCCAAATATGCAAGGTGGTTCACCTGGAGGCGTCGAGGAGGAGGAGTCTGCCCCTCTGGGGCCCCAAACCAAAAACAGCAGAGGACATGCTGGGGGACTGGGACTGCACTACAAAGCTTTTCCTGCTTCTCGGTTTCAAATCCTTCCTGCTGTGATTCTGCCCCAGCTCATCCTGTCTCAATATGTTTTGTTCCTCAGCTCCAGGGTCAGAGGTCAAACACATCCAGGTGGCAGCAGAGAGGATCCAGACCCTCCTCTCCCTCCCGAGAAAGAACTTCATCGCCACCGTCAGGACCAACTTCCTGTGCGATGAGAACAGCATCCCCATCAGTCAGGACTTCACGTTGCTGGACCTTCAGTTCCCTCCCGACCCCCGCTGACCCCACAGTGGACTGCACAGTCCTGGTGGCAGCTTTGGGATCTGTGGGTTCTGGTCTGGATCCAGGCACAGAACACAGACCTGTTCCACCCCAGGAAACAGAAAGTGGGTTTTAAATGTGACCTGCAGGTTTGTCTTCAGACTGGAGGGTCTGCTCTTGGGGCGCTTCCTTCAGTTCAATTCCAGGTTGCTGTGTCTGCCTGTCAAATAAACCTTACCTTGTGCTGAGGGGGGAGGACAGGTGTGACATGAGTAAATAACAAGGTGGGTTTATCAGAGGTCAATAAAAGAACTCATTTTCAATGTTTCAGTGATGTTGTCATGATTGACATTGATACCTACAAATGATAAGTACCCTATATTGTGGAGAGACAAGATGTCCAGTCCAGATGAGGTAGTGTGGAACAAGTCCTGCTCGCTCCCTGTTACTCTTTAAATGACGAAATGTTGACGGAGGACAGCAGAAGAATGGACACTTGATGTCAAGGCAAACAAGATGCTTTGTAAGCCGTGAGGAGCAGCTGTCAGCAGTAACACAACAAACCTTTATGTTTCACATTTGGATTTAGTCCACTTTAATCTGGATGTTTAGTCAACTGAAACTAAATTAGATGATTAAATTAAGGCTAAATCAAACTTCCCAGCTTTGACGTCCAGCTGGGAGAAGCACATTTCCTCAGGACCTTCCTGATGTGATGTCCTTCTGCTGCTGTGTCTGTGGGGATGGTGTTCGCTCTGTGTTGTCTGGATGACACCGAGTTTAAGCTTCAGTGGATGATGAAAGTCAAACCTTAAATACTGATCCGTAGGTTTACGGTACACATCAGCTTTCAGATGTCCCCCATTACGATGGAAATCTCACAGGGAAGGACGGGAGCCGGGAAACACGGGGGCGAGCAACACACGGGGCCCAAATCGAGTGAGGGGATTTGTGAAGTGCCACAGGGATCTTAGCTGAGGGGAGGGGGTCCAGGGATGTTGAAGAGGTCCGGGGAGATTCTTCACAGAGCGAAACGGCGGCAACCTCCGGGCAGCCCGAGTCGAGTGGATCTCGCTATAGGTCACACAACGAACTGGCGAGGCAGCCCAGTCAGCCAGAGGAATAAGAAGCCCACATGCTGATTGCTGGTAACTCTGAACAGCTGAGGACCCGGAGCTGCGATGCCCATCAGGAGGAGGAGCCGCTGAGGAAGGTGGGAGAACACAACATCCCATGGACCATGACACTCGCAGCCCAGTGTTCCTACAGTGGGCTGGTTTCAGTCATTATGCAAATGTGCTGTTTATAAGGTTGTAAGCCTGCAGTCAGCTGAGACTGAAGAAGTCACCTGATGATGATGATGATGAAACGTTTCTCCCACTGAAAGCATCCAGATGAACACAATCAACCTTTTGGGATACACAATATCTAGTCATCTGCAAAGAAACACACTTCTTTATTTTTGGGTTCTTTTTAATCCTGGACTCTCCGAGAGCAGCTTTGCATGATCCAAAACTCTCACAGTGAGCTACTCTGTCTGAAACAAGCTGCTTTAGCTTAGCTGTCATTATTTAAACTCTGAATCACATCCAGGACAAAGGCTGCTGGGCTGACAGTTGTTCAGATCGCTGACACAGAGACGTCACTGCTGCTCATTTTAATGCCTTTTAGAGCTCTTATTGTAATATCTGAGATACCATTTGGGTTTTAAATGTTATTTAAATGATCAATGCTCAAACATTTTAGTTTATCATGAGTCAAAGTATATGTAAGCATAAGGAAAAACATCCGAAGCAAACGGAAAAAACACACATTTTCTTAATTTTCTATTTTAATTTAATTCTGCTTGTTATGAATGTTTTTATTTCAAGTTGCTTTTATTAATTTTCCATGATCGTCATGAAACATCTATTTGTAGAAAACATGATGAATAACGGGCCGATGATGGATTTAACTCTGTAGTTCTGTGAGATGTGGGTGTTCTGGTCTTTCTGGATCTTCTCTGAGTGGTTAATGGTGGTGGAAGTCGGGTTTTGCTCCTCTGGCTTCAGTTCCCTTTCATTTCTTCTCCCAGGTCGAACAGATCATCCAGCAGATCTGAGACAAACCAACAAGACAAAGGTTAAGTTATAGACTTATCTAAACTAACTCTAAATCTTTAAGTATTTATCAAAAGAAATGATTCACTAATCTGAGTCTTGGCTGGTATTAGCTGACACGTCAGTCTGACGTCCACTAAAGACGAGTGAAACCAGTGAAGTCACATTCAGCAAAGTTTCAAATGTCAGATTTAAACTCTTTGAGTGATAAAGTCATGAAATACATGAAGCAAGAGCCCCAAACTGAAAGTGGATGCAATAAGATATCTGCTTTTGATTTCTGAACTCATCCAGAATCCCAGGACCCAAAAACCCCTTTAGCTTTTATTACGCTTCCTCTGAGTGGCTGACTTCAGGAAGCCTGCTGAGGGGCAAAAACTGGCGCTTGCACTGAGCATCCTGTTGGTAGCTGATTCTTTTTTTTGTCACTCCGTTTTTTAGAGACCACTGAGGGGTCTCTGAAGCAGCACATGCCTGTTCCCTGACTTTAAGTCCTTCATGTCTTCATCTTCAGTGAGCGGACGGTGCAGCAGTCTCTTTATCCATACCTCTCTCTGTCGCCACTCCTCCCTGTCCTACAGGTCCAGCTGATCCTCCACTTCCTCCTGCACCTCCTCCCATCGTCGGTCCCACGTTCCCTCCTGCACCTCCTCCCATCGTCGGTCCCACGTTCCCTCCTGCACCTCCTCCCATCGTCGGTCCCACGTTCCCTCCTGCACCTCCTCCCATCGTCGGTCCCACGTTCCCTCCTGCACCTCCTCCCATCGTCGGTCCCACGTTCCCTCCTGCACCTCCTCCCATCGCCGGTCCCACGTTCCCTCCTGCAGTTCCTTCTAAGTCCCCTTGGCCGAAGAAACCTTCAGGTGCTGATTTCTTGCCCCCACTGCCATCCTTGTTGGGCACATTGGGGAGGGGCGCTCCTTTGTCTTCCTTCTGCTTGTCATCTGTTTTGTCCTTCTTTTTGTTCTTGTTTCCTCCAAACAGCGAAAACATGCCGCCACCTCCTTTCTTCTCATCTTTGTTCTTGTTTGCCGAATTCAGCGCTCCCTTCACCGCCACCTCCACCATGTTACCTGCTCGGGAAAAAAATAGGGTGTAAGTTTCGATTCAAAAACATCTTTTCTGGACTCATGATCTCCACTTCCCACCTCCTCTGCAGCTCTTCCAACACATTTACTGCTTAGGTCCAACAGACTGTGCAGGCCTCAGTAAAGGTTAATGTTCATGACAGCCATACTTGTTCATCAGAATGAACAAATGTGGGGTTTTTATTGGAGGGCTGATGGAGAAAGCCACATTCTTCTCTCTACGGCAGCATCCAAGCAAAGACTTCTGGAACAAACAAGACCGCAGTGCAGAGGTTTGTCCATCGTGCA
The DNA here is from genome assembly GCA_015108175.1 of Pelvicachromis taeniatus. Taxonomy (NCBI): domain Eukaryota; kingdom Metazoa; phylum Chordata; class Actinopteri; order Cichliformes; family Cichlidae; genus Pelvicachromis; species Pelvicachromis taeniatus. Next base: position 2,862 of record VURO01050394.1, on the reverse strand, counting down.
CAGCACCACGTTTGGAGGAAACACCTCAGACCATGAACTGAGTGGACCATGAACTCTGGCCCACAGTTACAGCCTGGACCAAACACCAGCAGGACAACAATCTGAGCGGAGCAGCAAATCTCCGACAGGATGGCTGCAAAAGACTCAAAGTGCTGCGATTGGTCGCTCAGAGAGCTGAGCATGAATGGATGCTGCAAACCATTCATGCTCACGTCAAACTGCTCCGTGTGACGAGACCGACGGATGAAGCGTTTCTGATAATGAGACGTGATAAAGTCCTCAGCTAGCACGAGTGCCCTTTAAGGAACACAGCACACACATTTACATAATGAAATGCAGCAGGAAGTTACGTGTCTGCTTATCAGTTTGCCATCTTGGCGATCTCTCGCTGGACGACTTTTCTTCTTTTTTACAACACCACCCTCTGGTGGTGCAGTCTGGTATCTAACATCACAGGACACAACAGAAACCATCAAGGAGGGGCCGCAGGGATGTGGGTTTAGTTTGTGTTACATAAGTGACGTGATGTGTCACACGCTTTTGTTCTTCTGAGGCTGCATCGAGTCATTTCAGACCCCACAAGGACCCGATGACCGCCCGTCCCTCACGTCCTCCTCATCTTCTGGTGGACGCTGAGGTGTGACCCCGGGCCTCACCTAAGAGGAGCCCACCCTCAGATGTTATGACGTGGAGAAGTGCCGTCTCTACTCTGAGCCCCTCCCACATGACTGACTCCTCACACAGACAGGTTTTTCACTTTTTCTAGGAATTCGTCTTTCAGCTCCGACTCCTCCCTGACGAGGAGCGAGAAGCTCAAATCCCAGTTACGGTTAGTTAACAGGTCAGGTATGCAGAATTTGCAATGATGCTTAAGCACACAGCCTGATACAAATTTGTTAATCTGAAAAGGGTAATATTACCCAAACTGCAGCCTTCCCGCCTGCACTGACTTCACCTCCACCAGGTAACCCGAACAAAAGGCTGGAGGAGCTTCTGGGATGAGAGGTGAAGCATCTCCAAGAAGCCTAAAGGACTCCAGGCGCTTCGACTGAGCCGCTTTCTTTCTCTGCTCACGTGACCTTGAAGCACAGAGTCAGTCTGACCTCGGCCTCTCTGAGCCTCCAGGAGCTTTTTGACTTCGTTCGAACAACGAAGCATCAAAACTGATCAAAGGAGTCGACGCGGAGGTGAAGCAGGAAGGAGCTGACCTGAACCAGCCTCGCTCACAAGAAAGGCGTGCAAATCTCAGCTGTTACTAAATGAAACATCATTTTGTCTTTAAAGTCTGCAGAAGAAGAGTTTATGTGTCACTTTGAGCCAATCACAGCCAGTCCAGCCGAAGCAGATCACACCATAAACTGGTCCTTCTTTCTTTACTCACCCACTTTTTGCCCGACCACCTCTGCCACGTTGTCCATCTCTGCGGCGTTCCTGTGTCTGCGGCGCGCTCAGGTGTGCTTTAAGTTCAGCTCTCAGGTGAGAGCCCGGCGACGCCCCTCAGGCGGCTCCGCTGAGGAATCAGGTGTGTCTGCAGAGCGGCCCGACCTGTTCCACCTGCTGGTTCAGCATTCACAGAAGTGCTCAACATACTTCACATGTTCCTGTAGTCTGTCCCAGTACACATGCACAGTACACATGCACAGTACACAATGCAATAGTTACACCCTTTTGTACATGTTCTACTGTAAAGTAACAAATCTAACTTGTTTGTTGTCTAATAATTCTAATGACAGTCATTAAAGACTGAGTCTATTATTTTGTTTTAGATTTGAACCCTGTCTTTTGTTCTTATCTCCATAAATCTATTCCCCATTTCAACTATTAGTGCATTCATAGTTCACTTTTATGCACGTTCTCTTTGTAGTTCATTCTATTGATGTTTTAATGGATAATAATGATCCATTAAAATATCAAATTCTACGTGATTTTTTTTATTTATTCTCTTTGATCATTAAAATTCATTTATAAAGTTATTTCATATTCATATACATCTAATTTATTTATTCATTTATTACATATATTCATGGCCCCCCATTTCAGGTCACAGAAAGGTCACAGGTCATACCAAACAATGTTTCGTCCTCACATTTAGATCAGCTCATGTTTCCCTTACAAACGATTCCATTACATTATAAAAACATCTTGAAAAGACAATATATCAAAAACAAAAGAAAGAAAAAGAAAGAAATCGTTTAAAGGCCACGTTCAAGCACTTTAGTTTTTATTACCCAACAATCAGACGACCACATATAAGCAATCACTTGGCAACAGTGGGAAGGAAAAACTCCCTTTTAACAGGAAGAACCAGGCTCAGCCATGTGAGAGAAGGAAGACGGGATAGAGAGAGCCAGAGGTTAATAATCACTAATGGTTAAATACAGAGAGGTGTATAAACACATGGTGAGTGAAGAAGAAACCCCCAGTGCATCATGGGAGTCCCCCAGCAGTCTGAACCTATCACAGCATCACTAAGGGAGGATTCAGGGTCACCTGATCCAGCCCTAACTATATGCTTTAGCAAAAAGGAAAGTTTGAAGCCTGATCTTAAAAGTAGAGATAGTGTCTGTCTCCTGAATCCAAACTGGGAGCTGGTTCCATAGAAGCTGAAGGCTCTGCCTCCCATTCTACTTTGAAATACTCTAGGAACAACAAGTAAGCCAGCAGTGTGAGAGCCAAGTGCTCTAATGGGGTGATATGGTACTACAAGGTCATTAAGGTAAGATGGGCCTGATTGTTTAAGACCTTGTATGTGAGGAGCAGGATTTTGAATCCTGGATTTAACAGGGAGCCAATGAAGGGAAGCCGATATAGGAGAAACCTGCTCTCTCTCTCCAGTCCCTGTCAGGAAAGGATGCTAAGCTG
>VURO01050393.1:0-32748 GCA_015108175.1 Pelvicachromis taeniatus | reverse complement strand
CAACATGACCAACATGTGGTGTTCAGCTAATTTTGTATTTTTGGGGGGTTGTATGCATAAGGGTCATTCCATGTCAGCTGACCACATGTTTCTAGCCTGACATCCTAGATATCCTTAAAAATTTCCAGGGTGATCCACTTTTAATTGGAAAACTGTCACATTTTAGCTTTTTTGTGCCATTTTCAAAGATCTATAGCTATAGTACTACTTAAGCTAGGTCACTCAAATTTTCATGTCAAATATTAGTTACTATATTATGATTTCAACAATATGAAGTTTTCAAACCATAGCTGAAGGTTGAGGACGTCATCGTGCTGTTATTACCAGGCACCAAATAATTTTTGGAGAAGTTAGCTGTTACTTAATGTCTTGCATTAATTATTTCCCCCCTATTTCAACATCTTTAAAATCTGATTTGAGAAGTTTCATGGTATGGAGTACACCTCATATATGGGATTCTATGTTATAAATTTTTGAATATTGTTCTTTCTATGGGTTCAGCTGCTGCTCAGAGCGGATCATCTACAAATCGGAAGGTCAGAGGCTCAATCCCTGAAAAACTTCCAGGGTGATGATACACTTCTTAATAGGAAAACTGAAGAAAAAAAAAAAAAGTTTCTGCTGGCATTAATTTGCTCATACTCAATTTACACTTATGGTCCATGTGTCAAAATATCCTGGGGAAAGATACCGAATCCCGAGTTGCCTTTGATGCATCCATGAAAGTATGAGTGCGAATGTGAGATAAAAGTACAAGTCCAAGTTTAAGCTGAACTTCAGCTAGATTTTTGAGAGTACATATTCCTGAAGTAACATCAGTAGATATTTGGCCTAAAAATTCGAATGACATAGCTCAAGTAGTCCTCTAGCTATAGTTATTTTAAAATAGCTCCACTGCTTAGAAAGGCTTGAAAGTACTCCTTTACTTTAGCACAAAAAGTTTCTGAGTAATAACTTTTTCAGGGAAAACAAAGATGGATGGCTGATATGGAATGACCCATAATACATGTTTTTGGTTACCAAATAATAAGAAAATGCACAGATTTCTGTGCAATAACCGGACATATACACATCCCATTGCTGTTGTGCCTTATTTCATTGTATCTCTACTGAAACATCATTTATCAGATAGGTAATGCTGAACACAAGTGAGCTTTAAAGCTCCTGAAGTTGATTTACAGTAAATATGATGCTCTATAGCATCAAATGACAAGACATTATTATAAATTAAAAATCATAAAACAGAACAAAACGTGACAATAACGTGATTTGAACAGTAAAACAGACAACAGTGTAAAAAGGGCAGGGTGACAGTTGATGGCAAATACATGTGCAATTACAACTACAACATGAGCTTTGACTGAATTACAAAAAGCTCCTACTGCGACACGAAGGTCACAAAAGCATCCTCTAAAGTTACCTGTCATTACTGTCTGTGCTTCTGTCTGTCTTTCCATGATGGCTTAAATGACAGAAACATGATCGACATGTTATCACTGTACAGGGAAAGACTCACTTTCCAGGGCAACATTTTAACTCATATTAAAGAGCCTGGACCTCAACTGCAGCCAGGGCAGGACGGACCTGTTTTTTGTGTGAGGGTGACAGGGCTTGTAAAACATCCAGCAAGGAGGGTAATTTGGATTATACTGTCGGCAAAAGCTAAGCCACAGGCTGGCATATAACAACCGCTGACAGGAAGGGTGTTAGGTTTTAAGTTTTTCCTGAGCTTTATAACAAAATCGATCAAACACTTTACGGCGGCGGAGTATTCGGCACATACAGTGTGATATTGGAACAAAAACATAAAGACAAAAGCCGTGAGGACACAATACCTTGTTTTTTCAATCACTCCGATTTGCTGGTTGAGATCAATGAGCTCAATCAATTGTTTTTGCAAGATTTTCTCTCTGCCGACAGTCTGTTTGATGAACACATGCTGGAGCAGGTCTAGCACATTCGGTCTCAGCTCAAAGTCCTTAATCACACATCTGTGAGGTGGGAGAACAAGCACGAGGTAGAAAGAGGAGTGCAACGCATTTCTCAGATTCATATTCAAAGCATCTGGTTATCTGTGTAAGTATTTATTATTCACACAGGAAGGGTAAACACACTAGAAGCCACACTCACTTGCAGATGAAGTCATTAAACTCATCTGACCAGAGCTCTGGTTGGTGGAGAGTAGGCGGCGGGTTTCTGTTAAAGGAAGAAATGGAAAAGATAAATGGAAAGATAAGATGAGATAGGATTGTAGGGCAGTGGGGTGGAGAACAAAAGGCTGGGATGATTCCTCACTGAGGGCATCCAGAGGTGTTTCTCTGGTGGCAAAAAGTGGTAGCTTTCAACCCTCAGAGCAGTGCAGCTGGATTGTATCGATGCAGCTGATATTAGGAAACTTGTATATACAGTAGACTCAAACAGAACTTCTTGAAAGCTTTACCCTGAAAACATGCCACTAAAACATACACACATTGTTTTGGGGTTAAACTTAACAAGGCCTCACAGCAGAAAAACAACTCGGCTAATTGGATTCCCTGTTCTGCTTTAAGTACCTCTTTACAAAAGGGTTCCAGGTACTCGGTAGGGAAGTCACTGCTGCCTGTTAATGCATGGAGGGCCTTTCGCACGTTGGCTCTGACAGCAATAAATTGGTCTAATGAGAGGACATTCGTCTCCTTTTTATCACACAACACAACCAATATAGACAGGAAATGCATCAGGCTTTTATTTTCAGGCTGTTCAGCTAATACTGTGATCATTAAAGTGTTTTTCTTATCCGGAAGACAAAGAGAGTCGTGGAGAGATGACTTGGGGGAGTTGCATTGGGCTACCCGAATAATTAAGCTAGTTTTTAAAACACTATAGGGGCTACAAGGACTTAGACATGTTTTAAATAAAATTTCTTGTTTGCACCCTAGTTCGCTAAAGCAATTTGTTCAGTGTCGCCTGCCAAAAGTTCACTTTGTAAAGTATCATAGGCAAGTTTAAATCCTCTCTGTTACACATAATGAAAATTAAAGCTTAGCTATTAACACCTGAGCATAATTATAATAGCACTTTAAATCTTGTATCCACTCCAGAGACTGATGCTTTGAGCACAGATTTGACTTCCATGCATATACTGTTGTCTTTGTGCTTCGCTGCATTCCTATTTTTCTCATCCTATTTAAATATAAAGCAATGACAAAGACTACTGGACTTGCTCTTCTGTATGCTTTGCTTTTTATCTTTTTGGGTTCAGCTCCGTATGTTGAAAAAAGATACAATGTATCTATTGCACACTGCTTTCAGTGTGGACCTATGTTTTCTCATAATTCACAATACATTGGCAAAATATAATAATCGTGCTAAAAATAAAGTTACTCCATCAGTACATAATGAAAGTAATCTGGTCTTTAGGAGGTCTTAAAGTTAAATAAATACAACCGCGTATGAAGAGCAGCACATGATATATTACACCATTTACACAAGAGTGAAGCCAAAATGCAAAAGCAGTGTAAGTTACGTGCAGCCTCCCATAGAAATTAATAATAGGAAAATTGGCAGCCAAGTGCTGCTTATCAAAGCACTTAATTAAATGTTCATCAGCAAGTCTGAGCACCTCTATAAAAGCAGAAGATTTGTCAGTTTGCAGGTCTGGAGCATTCAGGTCTGTGTTTATACAATACCAAGGAGGAAAGAAACAGTTACTGCTGCCCATCAATTTAATACAGTTACCAACCTTCCTAAATGTGAACATCTCAGGAAATTCACCCCAAGGTCACAGCGTGCAATGTTCAGAGAAACTGCACAAATCCCAAGAGCTACAACTCTACAGGCCTCAGTTAGCCTGTTAAACAGGGTTTCAAGGAGAAAGCCTCTTCTCTCTAACATGGCAGCACAGCTTAGGTTTGCAAAGTTGCATCTGAGCAAACCATAAGACTTCTAGAACAACGACGCACATCAAACATCGTAACTGTCAAGCACAGTGTTGGAGGAATAATGGTTTGGGCTGATTTGCACCTTGCAGCCATTGAGTCGACCGTGTGTACCAGGGGTCTCCAACTCCAGGCCGGTGTCCTGCAGGTTTTTGATAACACCCTGGGTCAGCACACCTGAATCAAAGGATTAGTTCATTAGCAGGCCTCTGAAGAACTTCAAGACATGTTGAGGAGGTCGTTTAACCATTTAAATCAGCTGTGGTGGATCAAGGACACATCGAAAACCTGCAGGACACCGGCCCTCGAGGCCTGGAGTTGGGGACCCCTGATGTATACCAACTGCTTTCTATACCAAAGTAATGTAGAGTCAAAATTTGCACCTTCTTAAATGCGTTGGCTGCAGAGCTGCGCTGCAACTTACTTTGAAGGCGAACATTCTCCATTTCTGGTTTGTGTTTGGTTTGCGAGAGTTTTCAGACAAGTTTGCGCCTTCCATACAAACTACAGGCAGCTGCAGCAACCGAAGTAATCACAAAGAGGTTTTTGATGCAGTGCCAGCTTTGCAATCCATTTCATTCAGCAACAGACAGCAATCTTCAGGAAACACTTGCCAACCAGTGAGTTTTATGCATCTTTCCCTCACAACTATTGGTTGTGTCACATCCAATATGGCAGACAGTTCTCAAGAAACCTCAATAGAGAAACTGTATGGGATTGTATTGCATCATATTGTATTGCACATTTGCCCATTTTTTGGGCTAAATAAGAGAGAGTGGATGAACTAATGCCCTCAGCGTGGCTTTTTCCAAGACTGCTTGACAAATGAAGCCAGAGTAGTGAACGAAGGGAAGTGAGGAGTGTGAAGAGGGAGCCCGAAGCTCTGGCTGCAACAGTCACATAGATTGTGAGAAAGCTGTGTGATGGCTCCGGCGGAGCACGACCCCCAGAGCAAACACAGGACAGCCGTGACACAGCAGCAGTCTGTGTGTGTAGGTGTTTCAGAGGGGTGATGGGCAAAGAGCTGTGCTGTGATGGTTAAGTGCTCTCACACTGAAATCAGGTGAAGATAAACAATTAGAAAATCAGCTTCAGCTCACAGTTCAAACAGAGAGAAAGAGGGACCTCCCCCCACAGGATCAACGGGGTGAGTGCCAGGGAAGGAGTATGTTATGGATAAACCTCTGCAATCAGAAAAACAGTCATTTGAACTAAAAAGACTGTACTTTGCATGGTGACAGTCTGTATAGCGACACAAATCACTATGTTGGAAGTAGGAGAGGACTTTTCTGTATTGCAGTGCAAGCGCTATACATTATGCTATCTTTGCAAGCCAAGGAGCCAGATAATGAAAACATGCCCAGTCTTGTGAAATGGTCCGTATCAGGGCAGGGTAGAAAATATCATCTTGTTTTACATCTGCCTGGGGTGAGCTGTATCTTAAGGCAAAGGCTATTTGCATGCATGGTTCCAGCTTTAAAAACGGAAGAGTCGTTATAATTTAGTAGTTTCTGATTAAATTTTATCTTCATTTTCTTTCAGAGTGTATTTGATGGTTTTCGTTTCGTTACTTTAATTTTATCACCATTTTAAGTTTTAAAACCTACAGAGAAAAATATCCATAAACTCATATTGAGTGCTATGTATTTACTGCTATAGACTGAAAGCTTAAGAATGTAAACGTATTCGCATTTTTAAAAGGAGCTGCGTTTTCTCAGTCCATAAACTGTAATTAAAAAGTCATGAAAGTGTTTCAGAGTACAAAATGAAAAAAAGAAAAGAAAAGATGCACAACAGGGTAAAATTAAAAGGGTAGTCATTATTTTATCACTCTGAAAAAGTCAGTAATCAGCTGTATCAAACCCAGGGATGGCAAAACAGCATGATAACAGCTTTAATCTGTAATAGCACCTTTTCAGGATATCAAAAATGTAAAAACACATTAGGTAAACAAAATGCGAACACAGTACAAATAAAATTAAGTAAATTAAGTCTAAGATAACTTAATTATGTGCAGGAAAACTGTCATTAGCCTTAAAGCAGAGTCCAGTTACATAAAACAAGTCAAAGTCTCACTGAGAGCACAACATGTTTTTGGTTTAAGATAAGATAAGATTACCTTTATTAGTCCCACATGTGGAAAATTTGTTAATGTGAAACAACCTTCAGCTCAGATTTGTCATAAGTACCAAATCATTTAAATTCATTCAGCACAGCAGAATATGGTGCAATTATGGCAGGTTTACCTGGGTATTTTAAAAAGGGCTCTCATTGGGTGGAGGTCAGAGAGGGGTGGGTCTCCATCGCCTAGCTCTATAGCTGTGATGCCCAGGGACCAGACGTCACAACGGGCATCGTAGGTGGAATCCAGCTGCTGCTCACATGCTATTACCTGCAGGGATAATGAAATAAAGAACATATAAAAGGTGGTCTAATGTCTGATTACAGATATCATGAGTAAAGCAATTCAATCGGGCTCTGCTTCCTTCTTTGAAAGTCAGTATTTACGTTTTTTTAAATTTCTTCTTGTGCTTCTACACAAACAAATGTGAATAAAATGTCATTAAAAAGTTGTGCACTAACAACAAAGGAAGCAAATAGACTGCAGCAGCTCAGCCAAAACAACTTCCTCATTATCATTTGCTGTGAGCAGAACAGTAAACAAACACACACACACACACACACATTCCATCATCACTGTCCTGCGGGCAGTATGGTACTCAATCAGCAGTATGAATCATTCAGGATTCATATTGCTATTACCACACACCCACATATAATACACACATTTAACAGTAATCAGTAATTTGTTTTTCTAGTTCTGAACAGGCAGAGTCTAACGCATGCGAACAGACAAATCATTACCAGATAACCAATAAGACACACACACTCCACAAAACCCCAAGACTTTCATTATTCCATCATGTTCCTAGCAAACACGCTTAATGAAAACTAAAAGAAATCAATGTTAAATCGGTCCTCAAGGAGACTTATTTGCAAAGACGTGACAAACTGACTTTTAAACTGCAAAATTATTTCCAAATATACACAAATATAGACACATAACACAGCCAAAATCACAACTCAACAGCCAAACCAAACACAATTATTCTGGAAAAGAAAGCTCATCTACATAACATTGTGTATAACAGTGCAGAAAAGATGCCGCTCACCTCCAAGTAAAACCTGTATAAGCAAATCCTATTTAATATAGCCTTTATATAAAGTCAGTGCTGTATATTATCCCCAAAGTGTATATTTAGAAAGAAGAAACCTCTGCTCTGTCAAAGGCTTCTTGTCTACTCAGTCCAGTCAGGTAAATGCTGTTTCTTAGACCTTTGTGAATAAATGTCTTAAACAAATAAGATTAAAATACTTGCGTCTTAACTACACCACGTCATGCAACATCCTGCATTTGCACGGCATGCAAACTTCATGTAAAAGCCATTTTGATTTAACAAGTGACTATGCAAGGTGATCTGGGGTGATCATTATGCTGAGGCAATTTTAAAACTACCATTAGGTGCAGGAGTTACGAAGGGAAGCTGTGCTGCAGCAGAGTATAAGTTTACCCATCTCATCCCCACAAAGTCCGCTAATGACTCATCTAATCTTAATCAGTGTTGAGGTTAAACGTGCAAATGGGTGGTTAAGAGATTCCTCTGATTGTTGAGGGTTTCCAAAAGTGTTGCGGCTTCAGGTTCAATGAAAAATAAATTAATGGTGTCTGACTGAGAGGCTAAAAGTGCATCTCCTAGCATTCAGGTTATCTCTGTTTGCCGCTAAATGCTGTTACTTGACTAGGTGTTGCCGAGCCTTTTTCACAATGAATCGGTTCACTGCACAGTCGAAACGTCATCTGAAGTTGTTTTTCTAATTCTACAAAATGTTTTGTTCTGCAGTGTGCTCTGTTTGTTATCCCTGTTTCCCCTAACATCTTACTCCTGCTTTCAAAACTCAAAATAATGGATGATGCACATAATAAAGGAAGTGTCGCTTCAAATGAGTCAAAGTGATTATTTTCAGCCTATTAGTAGCCAGACAATATTCAATTCAATTCAATTCAATTTTATTTATATAGCGCCAAATCACAACATTAGTCGCCTCAAGGCGCTTTACATTGTAAGGTAGACCCTACAATAATACATAAATATTATTAATATATATATTAATATAAATATATATATATGTATATAATATAAATATTAAATATGACGAGTAATCATTCGTAGTGATCACTGGCTACCAGAAATATATGCATATTCCCCAAACAATTAGTTAGTGGTTGCTGGGGGCTGCTGGCAGTTGCTAATTGAAATCAGTTGCAAAGAGATATTTTTGGTACACCAAGACCTCCTTGCAATTGCTTTAGTCACTAGCAGATTGTTGTGGTTGCCTGTGTTTTGCATGCTACAGTAACCGCTGTCTGCAAACACTTACCAACTATTTGCTGAGCAGTACTGAAACAGCAAAGACTGCAGCGCAAACTAAAAACAGAGACAATTTGGAACATTATGAAATGGGTTACTTTTGGTACTGATCCATTAAAGGAACTAAGCTTTAATTTCATGCCTGCAGAGGACTGTGTCAGGAGCTGATTCCCCGTATGGTGAAGTCTCGACAGGAATGTCATTGTCACTGAAACCTTTAGAAGTATGATGGGCTGTTTTGCATCTGTAAGAGACTTATGGCTGCTTGTTGATAATGCAGAGACATACTGTGTTCCCTTATCTTATGCTGGAACATGTGTGTTCACCTGTTCTCTTCGATATTAAGTGATGTTTTGAGCCTGACCAATACAGGAATTTTAGGACTGATACCAGTATCTATATTCGGCAGTTTGAAAATCCAACTGACTGATTGATACTTTTATTTTTTGACACATGAATCTCATATTTCCCGAGCATCTGTTAGTAGAATCTCTAGTTATTTATTTACTCAGATCAGATGGTTGCCGCTTTTCTGGTGCTCCAACCATGATGCCAACAGGGAAGTTCCAAAGTGGTGAATAAACTATGCAGCATCAACATTCATAACGTGATAATGAGCATCTCTTCTTTACTTTTAAAAATTTCATTAAGTTGTGAATTATCTAAAAAGAAATACTAAAATATTTTCTCACTAAACTTAAAAGAAAGATTTAGATTAATAATTCAGAATTTTGACTTTTTACATTATAGAAAAACTTCTTTTTTTTTTTATTCCATGCAAGTGACAAGACTTGAGGCACTTTATTGGACTTCACACTGATCCCTCTGGAGGCACAGAAGGTGCTGAAGAGCTTTTTTCAAATACGCAGCAGCACATCCTCAAGACCTGTAAATCGACTTTGATGTGCAAACTCTCACCTACCACCGCTGAACTTCTAACTTGCAATATAAAGAAAGCACTGCTTCCAACACTGTCAATAAACATTGAGAGTAGTAGCCACAGATAACGGCATACAGAAACCGCAGCTTAATCCCTAATGCATAATTGAAGCAAGAAAAACACTACCATACAGAAACAGCCTTTCAGTCGGTGTCAGAGAATCGGTACGAATCCTGAGCTGAGAGCCCAGCTCACAGCAAAAACTCACATTAACCTGCTATAAAAAGAATAAGGCTCAAACACATACGACTGGTATAAAATGGTCCATTTTTGATGCAGCCACTTCTCTACAGAAGCTATACATACTGTCAGTGCACTCAGCCGTGATTATACAGAAGATGAACGATGGAGGCTGCCCATTCCACTTTTTCCGTGCACATTGTATTTGACAGTGTTATCTCTTTGATGATTATTAACTGTGGCCCACTGGGATCTGCTCCAGGCTAATGTAGCGGAAAGAGACGAGGCTGCGGGAGCATTTATAGGCCACTTTTGCCGTACCTCGGGAGCCATCCAGAAGGGGGTTCCCACCGAGGTGTTCCTCCTCAGACGGGTATTTGTCAGCTGGGCTGAAACACCTGCAGGGTAGAAAACAAGACTCAGTGGAGACAGTTCAAAATAGCTCTATATAATTTTTTTTATTTCTACAAAGATCACACTGGCAGGTAAAAGTGATGATCTGTGAAAAGGGGAATAGTGCACAGTAAACAGCAGGACGTGGCTCAAATGACATAAAGCCCAACGGCTCTTGAAGTCTGCGCTGATAGAGCTGTCGCTATAGTGACAAGGAGGGGAAAAAACATTACATACACATAAACATCTGCAGTGCTTTTTTTCTTTATACAAATGATAGACTGCCATGAATTTCAAACTCTTATTTGACTGCAAGCAATTTTGGCATTTCAAGAACAACATTTGAATACAATTCAAGTGTGCTGCGCACGCTCTGGTGGCCGGAAACGTGTCACCTCCTCCCAGAACAAGACGCATCTGAGTGATTTATTATCTAATGCTACAGAGGCCCGAGTCACGTTACAGCGGTCAAGTCAGATATAGGCAGACAAATAGGCATAGGCAGACATAGACAGATAAATTCAGCAGAAATGGGACTGCAGAGAGAAAAAGAGGACACGTGTGTCATTATGTGTGTGTGCTGTGTTAATGTGCCTGACAAGGAACATGCTGACCCACAATCGTGACTTCGGTCCAGTCCAGACAGATCAGTGTTACGCCACACTGTGATGTATCCCAGGGCGGGCTCTGCTGAAGCAGCCGGCCAGATCAAGAGCAGCAACCGGGACAAAAGCAAAGCCTCGAGACAAAAGCAGCAACCCACAAACAAAAGGTGATGTAGTGATGCACGACATGCTGCTGCAGAACCGCGTCTCTGTCTTCTACTTCATATGAAGAATATTAGGCGCACAGATTCTGCAAAATGTCTTTTAGCAGCCAGACGTGCAACATAAAAGCTTTTAGGAAATGAAAGGGTAATTTGAGGAAATGTACCAACAAAACATCCAGATGGTGAACTGCATAAAAATCTCTTTAAAACATCAAAAGAGTGCAGACAGGCACAATCTCTAAGTAACAGAACAAAGGCATTTACAACACATAAATGTATTTGCAAACATGTCAGCGAATTTAGATCGTAAAAGCCGATTCTGCGCATCCATTTAAACGCTGTCACTGTTGGTGCTTGGGGGGGTTAAATCCAAGGGTGGAGAGAAATGCCAGGATGAGCAGTGTAAAGGCAAATGGTTCTGTGGCAAACATCAAAAGGGATTATAATCATGTGCAGGGCGGTGAGATGTAGGCATAAGGCGGACATACACACAGGGACAGTCACATCGTGTCATAAAACCACAAAAACATGAACATCACCCCACATTAGTGTGGACAAACTTAGAGTTTTACAGGGATTCATCCGTGTACACAAACTTGTATGTGTCTGTTATGATATATATGGCATGTGAGGAATATCAGCGCGTGAAAGTACAGGTACACAAAGAGACCCCCCTTTAAAGCTCTCTCAACCCCTCTGTTTCCACTACATTAGCCCAGAGTGCAGCCTGGTGGGCCACACACTTAATAATCATCACAGAGATAATGCCGTCAATTAGAATATTCATGAGAGACTGATGAACGAACAGCTCTCCTCACTCTACTGCTGCTCTTTTCTGGGTCCGTCTTTCTTTTGCTGTTCTGTTTCTCCGCTGGTGATGAGTCACTGCGGGGGCTTTATCTGTTCAGCTGCTCAGTGTAGCATGCGCCCCTCCACATGAAAAACCATTAATCCCAGCGTGACGCAGTACCCGAGGAAGCTCGAGTCGGACGCCGTCCCCCGCCCCGCCATTTTCGTCACTCAGCGAGTTTGTTTCTCCTCCTTCATGACGTCACAGACCTCATGCAAATCTCAAACGGGACGTCACAAAAGAAGTTGGAGCTATTTTGATTTTAACCCGTGTACCTGTATACCCCTTGAATCCTACTAAATGCTCTTTTGTGACAGGTTATAAGACAGAAGCTTTACCTGTTCTGTTTGCTGTCACCTTTGTTTCAGTAGAATGATGCAACATTCACTTTAGATTTTTGGCTTTTTGACAGCTAAAATTTCACAGCAGAACAAGACTGCAGCCAATCTAGAGGTTCTGTGCAAGCCTGTTGTCATTGTACTAAAGAATTCCACAGTGACCGTATCGTTCACATTAAAGCGAGGAAAATGCGCAAAAACTGAACTCAGTTCATGTCGGAGAATGGGAGACAAAGATGGCAGTGCACCCTACTGTTATAGTCTACATTACTTTGAAAAGACATGAGCATGCAAAAAAAGGAAATAGTTACAAAAGCAATTTATTCCTTCATGGTCACAGACAGAAACTTGCACTTTTTCATGGCAGTCAGCATAAATTCCTGACTATTTTCAAAGGAAGTCCGTGTTGTGTTTGCAGCAAGTACGACTGAAACCAAGAAACCGGAGTTTTAGACAATGTATTTTAACCCGAACCATAAATATTTTTCTAATCTTGACCACCGTGTTTAACGCTCAACCCTAAAAAAGTAATAACATATTTAAAAAAAATTATACAAAAGGATGTGTGACGTTTATGATTTAAACGTAAAACTAGTGTGTTCAGCAAAATGAGTCACTCCACCACAAACCCCTCCACTCTCGAAATATGGGCATTTTTTTAAAAGTAAAAAATATTCTTTTTGAGTACATGGGCATGAATCAGTACTTATGACATATTGGACCAGACAAATCATTCTTCAGAAAGGCAAAAAAAAGAAGAAGAAAACTTCCTGTTCAGAAGCACAATTCAGTAGATCACAGGCTGTGCTGGAGTATGGCAGTGCAGTGTGAAAATGTGATGAGGTAAGAAGAAACTAACCACAGCAAACGCAACGTGTTTCCAAGAACCTCTCAAGCCAACATGCTAACAAGGGTTAGCAATGAAAAACCTAACCAAGCAGCAATGAACCAAGAAGCGTGATTTACAGGAGAGCTTATAGTGGAGGACATGCTGCTGATTTCTATAACAGGTAGGCTTGGGTGGTGATATTGTGGTAGATTGGGGGTTTTGCCATAAAAACAGATTAAAGGCTTTCCACCAAAAAAAAAAAAAAACATTCACAGTCACATTTATATGACTCTTGAGTCTGGGACTTTAAGCCCTTCCTTACTACCACACACACTTCAGCATGTAGATTCAATGAGCATGAGACGGATAGCTGTCTTTAGGATTGGTAGACAACATTAGAAATGCAGTGCTCTCCCTAACTACAACTTCAAAAGTAAATGGAAGTTTTACCTTAGACTAGTGGTCTAAAAGTAAATGTTTTTTTGGTTTTGTTGTAAGTGCAAACCTACTTTCTTTAGAAAATAGCCACAGTGTCACAATCTGGCTGAAGCAGACTGTGTGGAGCGAGGAGGAGGACCCAAATGCAGACACAAACGAGCAAGGACCAAAACTTGACAACAAAAGCGAGCCGTTTAATGGCCGATAAGAAGGGTACAAAACAAAAAGGCAAATGAATACAGGGATCAACTAACTAAAACTTAACTGGGAAAACTAAAGGCTGAACACAAAAACAAAAAGCATAATAAAAACCTGAACAAGGAAACAGACAGCCTCACACTGAACAAGGGAGGGCAGAGTACACAGGAGATAATGAGAGGAATGGGGAACAAGTGGGAACACAGCTGGGACAAATCAGAACTAACGAGACAAGGCCGACTACACTGACATAGGACACAGACTTTCAAAATAAAACAGGAAGCATAATTAAGCATCAAACATGACAAAATGAACTTGACAACATAAGACGCGCAGATGTGAAACACAAAGGGTGGGGGAACTTAAGTACAAGTGAAAAGACAAGAAAAATCTAAAATACAAAGAACAATAATGGCACCCTAGGCATAACAGAAATTAACTTATAGAGTCTAATGAACTTAAACTATAACATCAATATAAGTATAACTCAAAAACTCTGGGGCAAGAGACCCTGCAGGATCATGACACACAGATAATCGTGGGCCTAAGACCAACATTTGTTTTTGTGGTCTTACTTATTTTCTACACAAATCCTATGAATCTCTATGCCGGCAGCACTCAAAGTCGTGGAATAACAATTCCTTTCATTCTTAGAGCTTGTTTTACTTGAGTGTGTTGCCTATGTTGTGAACACTTTATAAAATAATATAAGAGAAAACTTCAGTTTTAAAAAATCTAGCAAGAATATAAAAACCACTTGATGGATGCTTCCAGTCCTGAATGATGTCCAGTCTCCAGTCAGGTAGTTCTTTCTCTGTCAGTTAATCATGTATTTTCCGTTTTTGCATATTCTTTACATGCAACAGTTCTTTTTCTAGATCAAAATACTGCCAGGCCTCACTTTCCACCGTGCTCCTTTACAATATCCATGATGACCATTAGCACAGGGACAGGGAAGCTGTCACATAGCGCCAGGTGGCTGCATGCCCCAACAGTGACCTCATGTAGCTCATTAGTAATTAGTGTAGTAGTTCTGGTTCTCTATAGCAAGGGGAGCAAAGTTTAATTATTGGGTACGTCTGACTTCCAACTGAGCTTTTATTCTTTTAGTTTTGTATGCACATGTTAAAAGGGAGTTTTTCCTTGCCACTGTCACCAAGTGCTTGCTCAAACGGGATCGTCTGATTATTGGGGTTTTTGTCTCTATTATTTTAGGGTCTTTACCTTACAATATGAAGCACCTTGAGGTGACTGTTGCGATCTGGCACAAAAAGAAAACTGAATGGAATTGAAAGTTACAGGACAAATGACAGCTCTGATCTGCCAGGGGAGGAAACATCAAGAGGTCATTAAAATGGAAAAGGCCTCAACCACTGGGAACTAGGGCTGGGACAACGCGTCAACGTAATCGATTACGTCATGATGTTCTCATCTAGTAGACATTGAAAGATTTCTGTCAGGACAATGTGTAGCACTTCACAAAAAATGCTTCTTCCTTTAATCCCACATTTCAATATAAACTTTATGTCCTGTTATGATACAGCTACTTTTAACTTCTTCCCTAAACTGATCCACATGCATTATTTCTGAACAGCAACCACAAATATAGTGCGAACAGATAACAGTCATCCATAGAGGCAAATATTTATTCATAGAAGATAAGCTGATCAGCGGTGTCACTGCTTTACAGCAACTTTTTTTTTTATACCTTAAAGTGAATGCAGTAACAATTTAATGATGATAAAGTGTCACAACATTAAACGTAATTACTTCCTGTGAGAGTTTCATGAGCTTAGCACTAAACACGGTGAATTGAAACCTGCTCTCTGGTCTAACCAGCAATGTTTGTATGTAATAAATTCTTTCCAGAGATACTGTATCCTTCCTATCTTGGACATTTATTAGAAGTTCACCCAGAGAAACATCAAACACTTGATAAGATGTTCTTAAATAAGCAGGAGATGATATATCGCAGGAATAATAGCTGGATGCTGTTGGAGATGCCAGGATTGCAATAACCAGATAAATGGTTTCGTCTGTGAGTGTTTATAGCATTTTAATTTAAATCAGAGTGAGGCAAACGCTGCAGAGAAAGATACCATGTAGATTTGGTTCTTTGCTAAGTTGTCTGTCATGTGTAGACACAACACTGATTCTTTGCTTCAGTTAGGTGCCTTTTTTATGCTTGAATGGTTCAGAGGTCAGCGTTGAGTGGCTTAACGCACAAAACAAACAAAAAACAAATCTCTAGAAAATGGTCAAAGAAAAACGCTGAAAGACCTTCAGAAAAATGGCAGAACTATTGCTCAAGACCACTTTGAAAAGAAGAAGAAGAAGAAGGCCTTACTCCTTGGAAGCCAAAGAGAAAGAAAATAGAAAGAAATGAGGGGTGACTCAAGACTGAACAGTGCTGAAATGTTTTTTTGGCTTTAAAACTGAAAGCATGAAAGGTTACTTTTACTTGGCTTTGAATACTGCAGCATTTCACAGTGTTCAAGATGTGACAGCTGATTTTCAGCATAAAGCAGCAAGAACTAAGAAACCAACCAGTGTGGCCAAATCACCAGATCATACAGGATAATTTGAGAAATTACAAACTCATGGAGGATTGTTTGGTTATTCTTTCGGTGTACAGAATTGTGAATGGATCACACTAAACACAATTAATAAATCAAGTAGAAAGAGGTGTTTAATAGGTGCTGTTAGCTGAAGAAAGCAATGTTTCAAAAGCAGTAATAAGAACCAGCATTATAGACATCATAGTTTTAATCAATTACACCATAGTTTTGATTGATAACAAGGGATGTTTCTCTGCCATTCCATTCAGAATATGTCGTATTTGTAACCGTTTTTAGTTTTTAAAGCAAATATGTTCTGTATGCACAAATGAAACACAAACTGTTAAAAGAACCTAAGAATACCAGATCCTAGGATTCATTTCTTATCACCAGAAGCATTATCATATTTCTGTTTAATTATATGAACGCTCATGTGATGCTTTTGGGTGCAGAGTTTGAACAGCTCTATCTGCTTCATCGGTAAACATCAAACAAACAAACCGGCGCTGAGAATCTCCATGACAGCAGCGCAAGGAGGAAGAAGCTGCTCTGGCTCAATATTAGCTACTTCCCATTCAAATATGAAGTGATTCCATTAATACCTCCCCACCCTCTCAGTCTTCTTGTGTAAAAGCTGTGCACTTTGTGCTTCATTGTTAGGAGAAGGCTTTTAAGAGAAGCCCACAATTAGCAGGAGCAAATGCAAACCTACGCACAAATGGAGAGGGAGATTTTATTTGTAATGAAAACAGGCAGCTGGGGGTTTTTTTCAGGGAGGGGTGAGTCATCTCCGGAAAACCATCAGAATCACTTTGCCTATCGTGATGCTTGAGCCCAGGAACTGCAGCGAGCTTCATTTGGTTAAGAAAACCCAAAAGCAAATGAGTGAAATTGCATTGGGAGCAGCAGCAATGTCCTCGACTGTATGTGGCAGAATGGAAAAGTATAACCAGACACCACTTTGTTGGGTTCTGTAAATGTATTCCAGCCACTCAAGAAAACTAATTGTCGTCACAGTTTATTTGTGAGACAGCTGAAGGTAAATGGGTTTGACCCTCTTCTGCTAAATAGAGCTATGAAATGTTTTTCGCTGATTAAAGAACGATGGTCCCAAAAAAATGTAAAAAGAAAAAGGCAAAAAGAGGCACATACCAAAGTCCACGAGTTTGATCCCTCCCTGCGTCGTCAATAGGATGTTGTTGCCTTTGACGTCACGGTGGATGGTCTTGTTGATGTGCAGGTGTTGGAGGCCCTGTGAAAAAAAAGAGGTTAACAGCTTCTTTTATCCTGATGAGCACCTGCCTGTGAAATCACCCCGTTTACTCTGGGGTACACCATTGTCCCGCGCCCCCCGCCCCCTCATGCTTACCATGAGGGACTCATGCAAGATGTAGCCAATAATGGATTCGTCCATTCTGTCTCCTCTCTTCAGCATGCCCTTGGCCAGATCTGTCACAGAGCCACCATTGCAGAGCTGCAGCAGGGGGAAAAAAAAAAATCCACAAAGGAAAGAGGACAATGAGCGAAAACTCACCATGAGTCAGCACATGCTCTGCTTATACAATGTGTCAAACTCTGGGAAAGATATGCCGAATTTTCATGTGGAAACAGCACGGGGTGAAGCGTTTTGATCATAAGATTTCACAGCGAGAAAACGGGGGGATGATGCTGGAAGTAATTCTATCAATCTTTAGAGGCTTATCTTTCTCAAGCAGCTTAGCGGGAGAGAATGTACATTTTGTATGCAGGGTTTAATCTATGCGGTGATGACTAAGCGGGCTCAAATAAAGCAAATAATTGTATGCATTCAGACAAAGCCAAGATTTATATTAGAAATTATACACCGTTTATGGGACATTTCTCACTGCGGCAAAAAATAGACTTTTGTGTTTGTAGGTGTTTCCTTGCAGCATACAGCATCTTGATATGGACTTCACCGTCAATAGCAATCCCTCCCGGAAAATTACCGAAAATTACCCAGTAGGTTGCCTTGGCAACAACAATAACCCTTAATTTGGGTCTTTCTTTGGGAGATGCCAGGAGTGCATAAAAAATAAAAAGCTCTAAGATGTCAATCACTGACGCTGGGGGTTGGAAGTGAACTGAAATGGCGTCTCTCTGCATACGAACGCGGTTTGTAAACACAGACGCTGTCGTTCGGTATGGTAAAAGATATCATCTACACATGCATCATCCAACTTTTTATGAGCAATTTTCCATCTTCACTCTTAACTGCAGGCATAAAAACATCCTTAACATTTTCTGGTAGACAGGAAATGTCGATTATAGCTTTTTGTAGTGATCTCTTGCTCTTTTTATAACTGCAGTGATTTCCCTAAGTTGTAATTTAAAATCAAATCAGCCTATAAACATGCAGGGTTGGGGTCACTGACGAATAATCAGCTCCCTGGGGCATGTGTGTTTAAGTTGTGTAACACTTGTGAGAAAATGTCAATACTACCATTCACAATTAATGCAACAACAAGAGTTTTTAACACACATTTCAAATAGTAGGTTACTGCAAGTGGAAGCACACACTGAGGCTTACAGTGTAATATTTATTTTCTCAGGGAAAGGGATGTTTACCCTCTGTGCTGTGTAATTTTTGGTAAAAAAACCCAACTCCTTATAGGCATTAGATGGAAAATAATGATTCTAACATACAGTGTCAGTCCTGCAGTCCTAAGAAAAAGGCACAGCATAGCTCAACAATAGCACCACAACAAAAAGAGTCAAATAAGCATCTGAGGGCCCAAATTGCCAAACAATGAGTCATTTTGTCCTCTCTTTATAATTCAACCTACAGGGCTTTACATTTGTTTTGTGCTGACAACAGCAAGCTATAAAGTCATTCCTTTATTTAAAGACCTCAGTGAATACTAACTACATGTAGTTAATTCTAGGGTTACAAGTACATAGTATTGCAATTATTGGTTTTATTGATTTATTTAGTCTATAAACTAACTGAAAGACAAAGATCTCATCCTCAAAAATGCTTTTTAAAAATCAATGATCATGAGGAGCAGGTAATTTGTAGAGCTGCTGCTTCTCTGCTTCAAAGGATCAAGTTGGAATCTGACTACGACACCTCCCTGGTGAGGGATTGTGGGCTGGAGATGGTGGCTCGGGAGAGGGAGGTCTGGACATTCCTGCTTAGACTGCTGCCCCTGTGACCCAGACCAGATAACCAGCAGATAATAGATGGATGGGTGGCATTTTAGCATTAACAGCTTTTTAAAACTGAGCTAGTTATTATCGTGTGTTGATGCATGCTCAATAATCCAGATAAGGAAATCCCATAAAGTACATTTTGTTCATCTGCAGGGCAAAAGTTTCATCACTCATCTAAGACTGAAAGATGAGCGGTGAAACATTTCTCCCACAGAGAGCACTCCGTCCAGATGTAAGGAAGCAACTTTCTGTGATTGTTATTATCTTATTTTGGAAATACAACTATATAATCTGTAATCTTGGATTGTAACACAACACAGCCACTAAAGACAAAGTTACTTCTAGCATTTCTGAATCTCTTTGAAACACCTTGTCTCTCTTTCCTTTTGCATTTCAGGAGTTATATATCACTGCAAGTACAGGTTGCTTCAAATTCAAATTCAAATTCAAATTTTATTTGTCACACACACAACCATACGCAGTATGACATGTGGAGAAATGCGTATTGCTGTACAATGGCCAACCATGTTTCTCGTTAGTAGTTTTGTGTAATGTTCATTTGACTTTATATCCTGATATGTTAACCTCAAACTGTAATTCTGGCCTGAGGTTGGACTGGGACCTATAATCTGTAATCCTTCTACGACCCTGAAGGTGAAGCAATTCTTTGACCTTGATGATGCACGGGCATAAGTTTTCAATGAAGTGCCTCGTGTCTGTTTTCTATCTGCCTATCAATCTGCCTATTCATCAGGAGCCCAGAGGACTGCTGCAGGATGGATGGCATGTATCTCAGCTGCCACATAGAAAGCTTAATCACTTCTCCTCGCGGCTATCAGACGTGCAGACAAACTGCAGTTAAGCAGAGAATACCGCAGAGGTTTTCACAGACAGCACAGCACTCTGACAATGAGCCGGGCCTGACGTCAGTCCACATCATTGCTGCCATATCACCTGTCATCATTAAATTACACGAGGCAGACGAAGGAATCCATATTAATGAGAGGTCCGATGTCCCGGATTTAGTTTGTGCTCGTGCTCTCACCTTAGCCGCAGCGGCCACATCTACAAAGTGATGCTGGACATGAACATTAATAATTAGAGATGTGGTGAAGACTTAAATCTCTGCAGAGAGGAAACGACACGGGGAACTTCATAGATGATTTGATTCAACTGTATAACTGCTTGAATTACATTCACTAACCTTACGGTTTCTTTTCACAGGCAGAAATTTTAACACTGACAGGAAAACTTGTTGTTTGCGTGACAAACTTGTCAGCTTTACCTTACTCTTTTTTCCTTGCAGTTTATTTTTGTAATGTTTGCTTTTACATTGCCACACTGTGTTTGCACTTGCTGAGCATTATCTTCAATCTCTCACATATGAACTGGGCTGCTTTTGCCATCCTCCAGTTAATCTCTATGTTTTCACACTCTTATTAGTTTTCACTTGCTTTTTATTTGTACTCTTATTCAGTCAATATATTTAGGCATCACAAATAATTGGTAAGGTTTAAAGTACCATAAAGTCCTAGGTATGGTTAAGGCAACAACAACTACTTGTTGAATTTTTGGCAGCAAAACATCAAAATGAGTTGGTTTTGTCCAACTGTTAAAAACTACTTGTTGAGGTTTATGCACTTAGAAACTACTTGCTTAGGTTTAACAACCAGGTTAGCAAGTTAAGCTACAATCGTCATTAAAACTGCTCACTTAGGTCTAAGCAACAAAACAAAAACAAAACTACTTGGTTACATTTTAGGGTCTATAAGCTACCTTTTAAGGTTTTCCTTCCAGATTTTACATGGTTATGTTTAGGCACTAAAAACTACTTCCAACAATTATACAAGTAAAACAATCACTAAAAAATCACCACTTTACTCACTTTTCAAGCACTCACTTTGTTCTTGTGTTATAAATCAAGTACATCTCTGTCTTTAAGCATTTTCACTCCTCCCTAAAAGTTCAGGACAAGATGATTGAAAGAGAGCCTTTGGTTAATCAGGTTAATCTAAAGAATGCTTAATTCTTAATCCCAAAGGATACAGACTTTTATAGGGTGGTCTCTCCTGCCTTTTTGGTCAGCTGTTACAGTATAGTACAGTACACTCGATTACCTTTTTTATACTTAGGTGATCTTTGCAGGAAGAATATGGATCCATGAGAAAAACCATGTTGACATGTTGCTCAGTATTGTATCAGGAATGGACTTCAAAAACACTTGAAAAGCTCTTCTAATTCTTTTTCTATTTGCCACTCATAGAAATCATTAACCATTTTTACAGTCAGAGACAAATCATTGGAGTTTGATCTTTCATTGTTACACGTTTCACAAATTTGGAAGAGGAACTCATCGCATGAAAGGTTTGTTAAGATTTGCGCTTTCTGTCTTGCTTATCATGTCAAAGAATAAACAAAGGAACACACTGAATATTGAGTGGTCTAGTCTCCATTACAAATGAGGTCCGGTGCTTGTTTAGTCATGTAAATGTAAGTAGTGCATCAAAGACGAGCAAAGAAGTAGATGAAAGAAATGTAAATATGAAACAAACTAAACACACAGGTGCTCACTTTAGCCATCTTTCATTAACAGTGTGATTGCGTACAAGTTTATATTTACATTGTATTTTTTTATTACTTCATTTATTGATGGATATACGGAGTTGCAAAAGGCTCGAAGAAGCATGTTCCATGTGTGTGTGTGTGTGTGTGTGTGTGTGTGTGAAAGCGAGGCATTATGTCTATTCAATGTCCTCACTTAGATCTGAAAACAAACGTGTGTGCGGCATGCTGGGCCATCTCCAGAGAAGAGCACTCCCATTGTTAACGTGGCCTTATCGTTTACACGGGGCATAATAGCTGAGGTGTCCACTTCCTGGCACCATTTATTGAAAAGTCTGATAGAGGAGAACCATTTCAAACATCGTTGTCAGTTAACAGGTGCAGAGGTCAAGAGGACGAGCTAGGAGAGAGAATATGGGGTGCAAAATCCAGGACAAACTGTTGAGTTTTACAAGGTGTCCAAATGGAATGAAGCCAGGAGAGCAAAACAAAAGGGACAAGAAAAAGGTTTTCATGTGTTTTCAGTCACTGATTCAATGATTAGGGAATTTGTGAACTGATTAAGGCTTACATCCCAACACATGTCCTAAAATGTGTAGGTTAGATTAGTTGGTGATTGTAAACTAAGCATAGGTGTAAAGCGTGATTTTCTCTTGCTCTGTGATAGACTGGCGACATGCCCAGGATGAGCCCTGATTAAGTTTCCCCCGAACCTTCAAGTCAAGTCCTCGTGCTATCCAGTTTTTGTGTTTTGTGCCATGCTGAAAGGGAAAGCTGTGTAGGCTTACTTATGAGACGCCTCGAGGGATTTATCTCTCTTTTCCACTTATCATTTATCTTTCCCCAGACAACAATGCTAATTATTGTTTTCTTCACATGCAGAGTCTTTATGCAATTTTGCTCCTGACAAAGACTCTTCATAAACCAATTTCTCCTACCACTGTTGTTCATTTCCTCTGTGATAGAAAATGATGGTGAAAAAGTTTGCGCTTCAATAGATTAAGTTATCTTTCTCTGCTTCTTCTCTGAGCTGCTCACTTTAGCAGTCGTGTTTTAATTTAATTAATTTGCACACATAGATTATTCCATAGGTTACCGTACAGATACATTTGTTTTGTCACTGGCTGGCTATATTGCACAAACTAATGAGAATTAAATTAAGAAGTCATGGACGTTTGCAAAAAGCCATATTCAAATGAATCTTGTTTCATTAAAATCTGACCAACACACAGGAGGAATGACGATTTTTGT
Organism: Pelvicachromis taeniatus; assembly: GCA_015108175.1. NCBI lineage: Eukaryota > Metazoa > Chordata > Actinopteri > Cichliformes > Cichlidae > Pelvicachromis > Pelvicachromis taeniatus. The sequence continues at coordinate 9,924 of VURO01050393.1, read as the reverse complement.
AAACTGTGGACACACAAACAGTTTTTAATACCATATATCTTCTAGTAGTGACCTGTCTCTTATTGACACCCGTTTCTAATAAACGCCAGTTTGAAAACATGTCACGACAAATAGACGCCGGTCTCCAATAGCAGCCGGGCGACCTTCGACCCGGAAGTCCCTCCGCGCTGTCGTCGGTCCTCCCGCGTCTCATCATTCGGCCAGCTGTTTCCAATCAGCCGTCATCTACGACCAGCGGCATTTAAGCTGGATGCAGGGCGACCATCGAAGTGGGATTATTACACTGAACTGGAACTGTCGGCTAGCAAACCTGCTAACTGTGATTTTTTGGTCTTTTACTTCCTCTCCTGGAGAGTCGGGCGGAGAGAACTTTCAGGGAGCACCACTCGTGCACTGGGCTACCACAGACAAGGAGACACTCGTGAACAAAGGAGGAGCACAATTGGGAACTGCATTATTTGTGAACTGTTGGAATACGTTTTGGAGCACTGTAAGTACCTCAGTCTAAAATCGCGCTTTTAAACGCCGAGCCAGCCAAATAACTTTTTTGAATAAACACCGGGGCTACTATTGGAAGATATATGGTATTTTAGTTTCATAATTTCATGTATGCAACAAAAACATGATATTATTGTATTGAAAATGCAAAGTCTAAGTACCAAATAATCATAAAAGGTCTCCTGCAAAAAAAAGTTTCATTATTTAAACCTTTTATTAATGACAGGAGGCTGATTTATACTTGAAAGGTTGTCACCTATATTATAAAGTTCAAACATGCTCTATTCCAGTTTCTCTGGTCAAAAATTGCTCAAGAGTGGGTCTTTGGATAGTAAACGTTACAACCCCTGCTTTAGACTTCAATGAATAAACGATAGTTGTTACTGTGAAGCTGGGAGAGCATTTTTGAAAAACGTTTTTGACAGGAAGTTATCAAGAAAAAATGTTTTTACAGCTGTTTTCGCCATTAAAAAAGTTACGCATGTCATGATTCACAAGTTGATATGTGCAACAACAACACAGTAATAAAGCTAATTGCATTCTTTAACCCTTTCACGCATAGTGGTCACTACAGTGGACAGCTATTCAAAGGCTGCTCTCTTGTATGTGTGTCAGTGTTGATGGTATACTACTACCACTACATTGGACATTGATATGTGACTTCATACTCTGCCACCCACTGGTCGTTTAATGTTACTATAGATGTATGACGTGTTTCATTGTAATTATTGTTATTTAACCCTGTCATGATTAAATTATGACGATCTCAATCAGGATTTTTTTCTTAAGTATTTTTATTCATCTTTTCATGCCTAAAGATGAATGCATGAAAGGGTGAAACATTTATCTTAAAGCTGAATTTTTGATCTTAAAGAGTGATGCAATTTCGATTTAGAATTCCAACATTTTTGATTTTAGCTCAATAGAAGATGGTGAACACTTTTAAAAATGATTTTTTTAAAGTCTTGCAAAATGACATGCACATCTAAATTAGCTCCTTATTTCCAGTCAGAGAATAAAAGTCGCTCCAGCGTCACTTTCTTTGAAGTATTTTCAAGCTCTCTGGTAGCAATATTAGGCCTTTACACATGAAAGCATGCTCATCTCTGCCCACATCTGCCGTGATAAAGGAGAACACTACAGAGGAAAAGCCAAAAGCTCATAGACCCCAATGAAGGACTAACAAAGTAGCGGATGCAATTTGTATGAATTCTGTTCATAATGAGCAGTCTGCTGTCAGTGCAGGGCAGAGAAAGGCTCCTCTCAGCAGAGCTAAAGGATGGAAAATTACAGTTTAGAAAGGAGGGCCAGTAACCATGGTGAATGACCACCTCACTCCCTGCTTTCCTGTCTTTTTTACTGCTAAAACCCCATGTGCATGTACTTCAGAGAACAAAAACACAGACATACACACACACACAGCTTCAACACAGCCACTTATTAAACTGTCAGGCAGTGATTTCAGCCTCCGAATTAGCCACCAGATTTGGACTGTTGGTTGCAGATTTGCAAGGGAAATTTTGAGTGACTATGCAACCACGGGGAGTAAACAAAGATCACAGCAGCTTTATATTTTTACTCATATGATTTATATCCTGGCAGCTAACTTCACCAAACGCTCATGTGAAACTATCTTGCAAAACAATAGCACTTTCTTTGTTTTCCTTCAAAAGTAGATGCAGGGTCCTCTGCAAAGGTCAGGAGAAAGGAGAGTGATGAAAGGGGAAGGAAACTCAAGATGGAGAGGTGAAAACTATCTACTGGGTTAGCATAACACTGCTGCTGTTGATGTGAAGCCCACTGAGCTTCGATTACAGAAATATGGACACTCTGTTCTAGCACTGCTGTACCTGACAATGGGAAAAAGGTTCAGTGTGCAGCAATAATCTACTAACAGCGGACAAAAATGCTACATAATTGAAGAACAGGATGAGTAACTTAAATGGAAATCCCGTCTGTTTTCATTGATCTTTTTTTGTATTTGCTCTTTTTAGCCTGATGACTGAGACTGAGTTCAGATGTTTAGGAAGGGAAATTGGTTGTAGATGACCTGGGGAAATGGGGCTTTTGGTTTAAAGGTTAGCATCATTTTTTGTCGGGTAAACAGTGGTACTAAGGGGTTCATTTATCTATGCCACAAGCTTGTACACGGTTTTGTTTCAAGCTAAGTACTAACATCAACCATTTCAGCACATTTAGATCGACACTTTTTACAAGATCTTTTCACATTTGTATAGCAAAGCGTTATACAAATGCAGGCCATTTACGAAAATGACCCGGGGACCTTTTGTTTGTTAGGCAGATGTGTAAAATACCACACCATGCAGCCACTGATTTAGCCAACATCAGTACTAAATTATAAGCATTTTGCACTGGTCTCATTTGATCTCATGGGAAGTGTGAAAGTCACAGGCTACTGCATACCGCTGTTATTTAGAGCCTAGCTGGCCTATTTTGTCCTCCTCTCAGTCTGAGTGCACCTCCTTTTACTCCTCTGCACACACAAACACTTAAATAATATTAATGGAGTCTGAGAGTCACGTCAATATAGCTTTTCAGTCATCTCAGCTAACTTAATCACAGTACACCGTGTACAGAGAGTTAGAGTGGGGCCTCGTCTTTCCTCAGCCCTCAGCCTTAACACCGGCTCTCCACAAGGCTGTGTGCTAAGTCCCCTACTGCACACTCTGTACACACATGACTGTGTTAGTTCCCACCCAGACAACGCAGTCATTAAGTTCGCAGATGATACCACCACGGTGGGGCTCATCTCTGGGGGAGACGAGACAGCATACAGGGCTGAGGTTTAGAAGCTGTCAGATTGGTGTGTAGACAACAACCTGTACCTCAATATCACCAAGACAAAAGAGCTGGTAGTCGATTTTAGAAGGAAGTCTGCGCTGTAGCCTGTCAGCATCAATGGGGAGTGTGTACAGTTTCACGTTCCTGGGTGACCTCCAATGGAGCTCAAACTCCTCGGCGGTTTTAAAGAAGGCCAAACAGCATCTCCATTTTCTGAGACCCCTCAGAAAAATGGACCTGAAGAAGGAGCTGTTGATCATCTTCTACCGCTGCTCCATTGAAAGTGTGCTGACATACTGCATCTCTGTATGGCTCTCCAGCTGCACCACAGCACACAAAAAGGTACTTCAGAGGGTCATTAATATGGCCCCAAAAAATCATTGGACATCCTCTCCCCTCCCTGAAGAACCTGTACAGCACTCGCTGTCTCAAGAGGGCACGCAGCATCCTACTGGACTGTACACCCCCAGGACACCGGGTGTTTAAGCTGCTGCCGTCTGGCTGCTGAGGTCCCGGACAAACAGACTAAAGGACAGCTTTTACAGCAGGGCAATAGCCCAAATCAATGCTAACAGCTGACCTGACTGACTGGCTATCTTCCTAGACTTTTTGGGGGGGTAATAACAATAAACAATAATAATATTTACAGCAAGGTGCAATAATAATAATGTGAAATAATAACAATGTGCAATAAACAAACACGTATTCAGTAACTTAACTTATTACATAAGTTAAGTTACTGTGTTGTGTGGTATGTAGTGCCGACGTGGGACAGTTTTCCAATTTCATTGTACTGTTACACTATTTATGACTGTGCAAGACAATCATGTATGATGCATCACAATGTCCAACCGAACTGGAGCCCTCAAAAAGTAAAAAACACGTGTTTTTCACTGCATTGTGGTGTCATTGTGTCTGTGTGTGTGTGTGTCAGTAGAATTCAACTTTAATACTGTGTCTATTCAGTTAATTGGCTCTCTGAACTGCTTGAAGCTCTTCTTGTTCACTTCCTCACATTGATATCTTTAACCTGATTCATTTGACTCATGAAGTAGTGACCCCAGAATCTGGATCGGTCTCTGTTCGGAGATGATCACACCCATTCAAACCAGTGCTGCCAGTTCCACAACTATGGCACATTTCAGAAGTGTCCCAGAAGGGGCTTTTCACTTAAAATGGTCTATTTTCACGCAAACGCCTCCGAGCTGCACAAAGCAGATAAACAGGACAGGAAGTCAGATATAGGAATCACAGACAATCCTGTCAATTTTCAAAATAAAAGACCAATAATACTGTTGAAACACTGTTTCTGAAAACCTCCCGGTGTGAAATAAACTTAGTAAAAAGGCATCTTGATTAGGCTCAGTGGAGGTGCAACATCATGTTTAGACTTGTTTAGAGCACCTCCATTTGCTTTAAAAGGGATCAATATCTTTCCCAATATTATTTTTTAAACACTAAAATAATAAGAACTTTATTCAGTTTTTCATTGATTTGTCAATGAGCTGTTGAGCAAATAGACATTTTGACCTAATTATAGGGCAGCTACAAAAGTTGAGAGTCTTGTACAGTGATAATAATTCATCTATGAACCACAATTCAGAGCAATCTATTGTGCTATAAAACCATGACTTGTCGAAGTCAAACAGAAAACACTGGTTTACCAACGGCAGCAAGAAATGCTCTCCAGGGCTCGAGCATGTGTATTTAAGGGATATTTCAGAAAAAAGTGATTAATTAACCTACAGACCAACATTTCCATCCCTTGAGACACATCACATTATACTCCATTTGACAGAAACACCAAACACACACACACACACACACACACACACACACACACACACACACACACACACACACACACACACACACACACACACACACACACACACACACACACACAAAGAAACACCACATCAACCACCCTTTTGGACAATGGCTGTTTCATTTCTTATCAAACCTCCTCGACTTTGCTGACAGTGTTTTCCAGACATCTCCAGGTTTGTACTGCTCTCTATCAAAGCAGGAACACAAATTACATGGTCCCACCGCCAAAAGGCAAAGAAAACCAATATCTGACACAGTGTTCGACCCCACAAACACTTTCTCTCCTCTGAGGTTGACCTCCATTACATGTTTGTCTGGAGCTTGACATTTCTAAAGGGCTACAGCAGAAAATGAAAAAAAAGAAAAGAAAAGATGGAGTACGAGGGGGAGCTGACAGGAAGGCTTTTTGAGGAGTACTGAAAGCAGCAGCAGCAGCAAGGTCCCCTTGAACCTTCATGAAAAATATCACAGTTGCATGTGGTTTCCCTCGTGCATTAGCAGGTGCAAACAAGCAAAGTCATATTTAAAAAAGGCGATTTCAGTGTGTTGAATGTTCAATTCTACAACAAATCAACTACAACAAGGAACATTTCAACCCGTGCTCCAACTTTATACAGAGGGTGTATAAATTAACTCATGAAGACAGCTCCTGTTAACAGAAATCCCTGTTGTGCTGCTCTCAGCAGGGTACTCACAACACGCGGTCTAACCCCCGCCCTCCTGGTACTAACTGGCCTGCAACCAAATCCCCCAGGTGGCCTATAAGTAAACTCCTAGACTGCCCATTGTGGCTAAAACGGTTACATAATCCCTGACTGCTGTACATACCTGGCAAGACTTCCTGTTTGTATTATAATAAGACTTTTGCACCTACAGTATATGTTCTCTGGGGTCTAATTCAAATCTGCTGTGACAAAAACGCAGCTATGTTGTGCTCTTACCTCTAGTACGAGCCACAGCTGATCCCCACATTTGATGTCCTTCTTGTAATACATCCCGTAAAACTTGACCACATTGGCATGGTCGGAAAGAGCTTTGAGGATGTTGTACTCAGCTTCAATTTCCTCGTCGATATCCTGAAACACAAGAGCAAAGATCAGCTAAGTGCATGCAACACACACATTTTAACACCTACAATGTCATCTTTAGCTTTTTTTTTTTTACCACCATATTTTATATTAGAACTTTTTATGCCAAATAAGAGAGTAATAGAGATAATACGAATTACTACTTGGACTACTGCCTGGGCATGAGTTAAATAATATTAATAAATATATATCGTATTGTCATAAAAGTTTTTGATGCAAAAATTGGATGTAAAAATGAACCCAAAGTTGGGGAATTTCTTTTTTACAGGCGCTAAAGATGAGACCAAACACACCAAATGAATAGCTTGAATCATTTTTTAGCTTAATAAAATAAATACAAAGGTAAACAGTAATTTGAAAAAAGAACAAAAACAAGAAATTAAAATAATTTTATGTTTAAATAAATTTATTTAGCAATGAGTAAAAAATCTCAAATTTAAAAAGCCAAAACTGAATTTTAAATTTACAAAATGTAGAACATAAAATATATCAAATATCAGATGACATGTAAGTGGCTCAGTAACAGCAATGTTCATTAATAACTAGTGTATTTGTATGAAATTGCTACTTATAGTGATTAAAGTTGTTAAAGCTACTTCTCCCCGTTACAGTCTTTATATTAAGCAGAGCTAACCATCCATTGGATCCTCCTGCATCAGTCCTCTTAGTTTTATCTCTAACCAAGAAAATAACAATTTCAAGATCAGCTGAATGGATACTTTGGTATTATTGCTTACATTTTGTTTAACATTTATTTACCTTCTAGACTGTGTGGAGAAGACTGTGATTTATTTGCTTTCAGTGTCAGCATTTTCTATTCCTGCACCAGCAGTGATGAGGAGGATACTCTCTACAATCTTCATTCAAGAAGACAGTGACAGAGTTGTGGTGATATCACAGTTACACAGCCAATGTAGTGTCCATAAACCAGACTTTAGAATGATTCATTTCTTTGTCCTGTGATTTCTAAGACGTGCATTTAACTGCTTTGCAACCTTTTTAAATATCAAGAACGTCATCGGTTCCTTGATTTGATAAAAGAAAAACAAAGCAACCAACCTTATGTAAAGTTTATTCTGCATTTTAATGTGGGCGAAAAGGACATATGCAGGACATTTTAATTACAGCAGTCATGGTATACTCTTCTTCTGTATGTTGCACGGTTATTAAAGCCTAAAGAACGGGAACATGTAGCATATAATGCAAATTGTGCTGGTGGACATTTAATTTGGTACTAATATAGTACTATATCATCATCATAAATAGTACTGAGCAGAATCCCATTGTAGTTGGTGGCATTGGAAACCTGACACCTCTGGTACAGAGTCATAAAAGACCATTTTTGATTTCAGACATAAGGTCTAGGGGCCAAAATGGGCACGGCAAAGACTCTAATCCGGCTCAATGGATGGTTTTAGAAAATATGAAAGAAGGCATTGGCTTCATCAGGTGATGGCCTCCAACTTGCCTTGGAACGGTTCGCAGCCGAGTGTGAAGCGGTGGGAATGAGAATCATCACCTCCAAATATGAGGGCATGGTCCTCTGCCGGAAAAGGGTGGAGTGCCCACTCCGGGTCAGGGACAAGTTTTTGCTCCAAGTGGAGGAGTTTAAGTATCTCGGGGTCTTGTTCATGAGTGATGGGAGAAGGGAGCGGGAGATCGACAGACGGATCGGTGCTGCGGCTGCAGTAATGCGGACGCTGCATCGGTCTGTTGTGGTGAAGAGAGAGCTGAGTGTAAAAGCGAAGCTCTCGATTTACCGGTCGATCTACATCCCTACCCTCATCTATGGTCACAAGCTGTGGGTAGTGACCGAAAGAACGAGATCGCAGATACAAGCGGCGGAAATGGGCTTCCTCCTGAGGGTGGCTGGACTCTCCCTTAGAGATAGGGTGAGAAGTTCGACCATCCGGGAGGAGCTCAGAGTAGAGCCGCTACTCCTCCACATCGAAAGGAGCAAGTTAAGGTGGTTCGGGCATCTGATAAGGATGCCTGCTGGGCACCTCCCGGCTGAGGTGTTCCGGGCATGTCCCACCGGGAGGAGGCCCCGGGGCAGACCCAGGACACGCTGGAGAGATTATATCTCTCGGCTGGCCTGGGAACGCCTTGGTGTTCCCCCGGATGAGCTGGAGGAGGTGGCTGGGGAGAGGGAGGTCTGGGCTTCTCTGCTTGGGTTGCTGCCCCGCGACAAGACCCCGGATAAGCGGCAGAAGATGGATGGATGGATGGATGAAAGAAGGCATAAATTTTAGACTTCCTACATTCATACTACAACAAAGTAATTAAGATATAAAAAGTTATTTTCAATAAAATACCCAAAACTACTGTTTTATAATTACAACAAAGACAGGGCAACATTCTACTTGAAACTTTGTTAAAATTGCAGCTTTGTTATATGAAGATATATTAGGGATTAAATGTGCATTTAAACTTTAAACAGAAATGGGACTTTCACTGGTCCAGGCCACAGAAGATCAAAGTGGCTTTATGTGGCCCATAATGTAAAATAACTCTGGCATTCCTGCGCTATACATTTAATGTAGCTTAAGCTGTAAGGCAAAAGTACTGGACTAACACATCGCTTTTCATTAAAACAAAAAGTAAAAAACACCTAAAGCTTGAAACCAAATATAGCATACAGTATTTAGTAAAGGTGTACTGCATCTTCTATATGTGAACAAAATTAGCGCAGTGATTAAGATCATGGTAATGATGCTCTTTGCATTTCTTAATAATGAGAAACAAATTCCCCCCCAAATTAATGAGACTTGAAGAGTGTGTTTAATCAATGAAAACTGCTGCTCATTAAATGCCTCTAAATAAACCATACACTTTAACGTAGACTCAAAATAGACAAGATGAAGATCAGTAACAAACAGCCTACTCAAATATGGTAATGCTCAGATATGTAACACATCTTTCTAAGAAATATTCTGTAAATGTAAAATGTCGACTCTACAGGACAGATCAGTCCCACGGTGTCATGTTCTAACATTGTATTTCCCTGCAGCATGACAAAGTCTTCTCCGCTTTAGGCCGTTTCTTTTTCTTCTTCTTGTTCACACACTTCTGCTGTAATGCCAAATTTGTGTTTTGGCTCTGCGCTAAAGCACCCCACAAGCAAAGCAAGTCCAAAATGATCAGAGTGCTAAACTGATATCATCAAAGGCAATTTGCTGAGATAATTTGTTGATGGTTGTAGATGGGAAGAATAGTTACAAGAATCTCCCTTGAGGTGTTTCCAACCTGCTTGGCTTTATTCTCTTCACAGGCTGAGAACAAAGCAGAGCAGAGTGATGTTTATCTCACCGAGGGCAGAGCTAATGAGTCAGACTACACTGACAATTTCATTTTTTGTGAATATACTGCTTACAAAGCCAGAAGTTTTTCACACCATAAAGGTTTTTCTTTCTTTGTGAGATGGTGGGGCCTTTACTGTTTACTTCTCAATAAGTTTTCTACCCACCCATTTACGATATAAATCTCTCTCTCAAAAAAAGAAAGATAAAAATAATGAAATGTATAAAATACACATTTTTAATTAAAAAGATCAAATTAAATCACATTTAAGGTATCATAGAAACTATACTAACAATCAATTAAAACTAAAATAAAGACGTAGGAAAGTAAAACAGAAATCGATCTTAGTCACAGGTCATTAACGTGTACTTCTAGTGCCATCACTAACAGCAAAACAATAAGTATA